>JBBPMF010000292.1:0-35626 GCA_038090175.1 Austroboletus eburneus | reverse complement strand
CAGTTCTAAAAGCACATGGCAAGAGTTACAAAAGAGGAAGAAGAGACGAACAGGGTGAGTCGAGAATGGGGATCTCCATATGACCATATGGAGCGTAGTCTTCAGGGAACAAGGTCCAGTAGCATTCTGGAGGTAGTCCATCTTCTGGATTCCATTCTGATAGAGTGTCAAAGAGTTCCGATGGTTCCGGAATTCCGGAACCTTCGGAACCACAGGAAGGTAATTCGGAAGCGTTGGAACCGCGGGAATCAGTTCCGGAACCTTCGGAACTGTGGATACTTGTAACAGAAAAGCCAATTGCAAACCAATTGGGAAACCACATGAAGCACAATGCTGCACTGCTTTTGGTGATGAAATTCACTCTGACATTTGGGGTCCATCCCCGCTGCAAACCCCTGGGCACAAGAAGTACTATGTGTTGTTCATAGATGATTACACATGCTTCACATACCTTTACCTTATCACTGCCAAGTCTGACACTCTTGATGCTTATAAAGCATATTCTGCATGGGCAAAAACACAGCATGGTACCACAATCAAATGCTTGTGGTCTGACTGTGGTGGCAAGTATCTAAGTGAAGAATTTACCCAATTTCTCAAAAGTGAGGGGACTGTGCGCCAGCTCACCACTTATGACACGCCACAACACAATGGTGTTGCCGAACAACTCAATCGCACTCTTGTTGAATGTGTCCGCATGATTATCCATGCAAGTGGATTGCCAAAAAATCTATGCGGAGAGGCATTAATGCATGTCGTCTGGGTGAAGAATTGAACCACGACCCAAGCACTCAATGGCAAAACACCATATGAGCTCTTGATGGGCCAGAAACCCATGCTGTCATGCTTACCTGTTTGGGGTACCTGCATTTGGGTCCATGATGACACAGGCACAAAGCTAGATGCTTGTGTGTGTGAGGGCTGTTGGGTTGGTTTTGATGAAAAGAGTCATGCTCACTGGATTTATGATGAAGCTCGTCACACTGTTGTGGTCAAGCATAATGTCACATTCGAACCTGCAAACTCACCTGGCAATGATGCCACCCCACCACTCGACCATCCTGCACCCAATAAGAATGACTCTACCCAGCCCTTACCACTTTTGCGCCGCTTCAAAAGAATATGCCAAAACTCACCTTATATCCAAATGCTCCAACATGGAGTTGGCACTCACGATGGGCGCAATGGTGGCACAACACTGCCATGTGGTGTTCTGGGAACTGATCTGGTGGGCAGACAAGAGAGCGCTGAGGAGAGGAAAGCATCGGTGGCTGATGAATGGGATATGGACAACACTTACGCAATGTTCTTGGGAGTTTCTGTGGCCAAGGCATTGGAATTATGCACAATAGATGAGGCACAGAAACAGCCTGATTGGCCATGCTGGGAAGAAGCGGTCAATGCAGAGCTGCAAAGTTTGGCAGAAGCACATACCTGGGAAGTCATGCCATGCCCACAAAAGGAACCAACATGGTGGACAGCAAATGGGTATTTAAAATAAAGAAAAATGCTGCGGGTGAAATTGATAAGTACAAAGCTCACTTAGTCGCTTGCAGATTCACATAAGTCCATGGTATTGACTATTACGAAACCTATGCACCTGTTGCCTGACTCTCATCACTCCATCTCATCCTTGCCATCGCTGCACGTTACAATTGGAACATCGACATTTTTGATTTTCATTTTGCCTTCCTCAATGGGAAACTCAACAACAATGAGGTAATCTACATGGAATTACCTGAAGGTTTCAACAAGGGTGGGAAAGACATTGTTGTGCAACTCGGCGTCGCTCTTTATGGATCAAAACAAGGTGCACTGAAATGATACCAGCAGCTGTGCAGAGAACTTGCTGAACTCAGCCTCAATCACACGGAGGTGGACTGGGGAGTTTTCGTGGCAAAAATAGGCATGCATATCCTTATTTTAGTGTCTCATGTTAATGATTGCATAGTAACGGGATCATCAAAAGAGCTCGTCAAAGCCTTCAAAGACGAGATTGAATCACACTTCAAGATCACAGATCTCGGGCCCATCAGCTGGCTTCTTGGCATGAAGGTCATGTGTGACTGTGATGCCTGCACCATCTCCCTGTCGCAACAGCCCTACATCAATGCCATACTTGCCAAGTACATATAATTTTGCCGACCAGAAGCTGCTTGCCATTCCCATGGACCCCCACATCCAACTCACACATTCCCAGTCTCCCCAATCCACCGCTGATGTAGCTTTCATGTGCCAAGTCCTATTTCATGCTGCTTTGGGATTACTCATGTACCTTGCAGTTGGTACTCAGCCTGACATCGCATTCATTGTCGCCACACTCGCACAGTTCATGGAGAACCCCAGAATTGCTCATTGGCATGCACTGAAGTGTGTCTACAAGTATCTAATAGGTACGTGCACATGGGCATTGACTTACGGTACACAAAAATCAAGTCTCGTTGGATGTGTGGACATGGATGGTGTGTCGCAGGAGCACCGCCATGCAATTTCGGAATACACATTCCTTATCAATGGCAGCGCAATCTCGTGGAGCTCTTGCAAGCAAGAGCTTGTCACACTCTTGACGACGGAAGCCGAATACGTCGCATCCACACATGCCGCAAAGGAGGCGATTTGACTCTGACACCTTATCACCGAGATGTTCAAACCCTTGTGCAACCCCACCATACTCTACAACAATAACCAATCGGTGATCATGCTTACTAAGGATGGTAATTATCATGCTCGTACCAAACATATTGACATTCGTTACCATTTTATCTATTTTTCAATTGATAAAGGCTCTATTCGATTACTTTACTGCCCTACTGATAGTATGGTTGCTGATACACTTACCAAAGCACTCCCCTCCGCAAAGGTGAAACATTTTGCCACTGAACTTGGACTGTGCTCCATTTGAGGGGGAGTATTAGATTTAGCTTATCGTACAAACATAGCTTATATAATACCATTGATATTTTTTGGTCATATATTTTCCCTTTTCCTCAGTCACACCTACTACCGTGTGTCTGAGACTCATTCTCGTACAACCTCTTGTCACTGCGAGCAGTACTCCCACCCAGGAATCTCTCCTTCTCCCAGAACGAGAAGAGGATATGTCAGAATTAAAACCCGGACTGCCAGATAAATTTAGTGGGGAACCTACCGATGCCAAATACTGGATCAGGGTGATGGACGCATACTTTGCTATGAATGCTACAAAGTATGATGACATTAAAAAAATCAATACTTCTTTGAACCAAATGTCCAAAGGAAGAGGAAAAGTCTATGCAGAAGTAGCATATGAGAAAATTGACAATGGAGAAATCCTGCCTCACTCACTCACATGGAAGGATTTCAAGACCGAGTTTCTTGTTGCCTTTTCTGACAAAGAAAATTCCACCAATGCTCAAAGGAAGCTTGGAATGATGAAAATGAAAGGAAGAGGACTTGATTCCATCAACCAATACAACACCAATTTCTGTCTTCTCATGGCTAAATCCCAGATCAAAGATGACAAAGCCTTGATCGAAGACTATATGAGAGGATTAGATCCCGCCATCACTGAATGAATCATCGGAATGGAAAAAGAGCCTGAAATAATCAAAAATTGGATCGAAAAAGCCTCTGCCTTTGCCTAACAACAAGATTGGATTAAGGATATCTGGTCTGGATACAACTACAGAGAAAACTGGAGATCTGATGCAATGGATATAGATGCAGTCCAGACTAGCCTAGGAAGAAGAATGCTATCACCAGAGGAACAAGTCCGACACATCAGGGAAAATAGATGCTTCATCTGCCACAAAGTAGGGTGTTCTACCAGGAACCACCTCTGAAACAAAGCCCCACCACCCCGTTCCCCTAGAAACCCTGCCAGGTTGAGAGAGGTGGTCACTAAGGAAGCCAATGAAATGGAGGAATACATAAAGAAACTTGAAATCTCAAAGAAGGTAGAATGAAAGGAAGTGTTATGAGTTCTGAAAAAATGTTTCACTGAAGAAAGCAATGATGAAACAATAGCCAGGGTAGAAATGAAAGACCCCAGCTACACGCATTTTGAAGAAGGGGACACAAAGCAGCTAAGTGCCCCCCCCCAGATGACCTCTGTACTAGTATCTAGTGATCAAAATCAATCCTCGTTCCAATATCACTTGAACACAGCAAAGGTCAACAAGCTGAAACAACTGCACTAATTGACTATGGAGCCACTGGATCGTTCATAAACCTTGACTTCGCTCACCAAAACAAACATCCTCTCGAATGAATTACCAGACCAATCTGAGCTATCAATGCGGATGGAACCTCTAATCAAGCAGGCCTTATAAGATATCAAACCACCATCTCCTTTCTTATTGGAAATCATTGAAAAATCCAGAAATTTCACCTACTCCTTGCTAGCAAGGAAAACGTCATCCTTGGGATGAATTGTCTTTGGACACAGAACCCAGAAATAGACTGGACCATTGGAAGAGTAACCATCAGAATGGAATGAGTCATCCCTCACAGACTAAACCTTATGGAGGAAGATGAAAGAAGATATCTAATCAGGTACTTATGAAAAGATCCTGATTTAGAAATTCTTCACAACTATCAAACCTGTTACGACACTAAAGAAAAATATGTCATGAAAACTACCCTGTCCACAGAAATCAAAATGAACAAAGAAAAAGAAAAGAAAGTTTCACCGAAGCACTATCAACAGTTCAAAGATGTTTTTGAGGAAAATCCCCCAAATGTACTCCCCCCATCACGATCTTATGACCACACAATACACTTGAAAGATGGATTCCTCCCATGATGAGCCAAACCCTACCCTCTCTCCCTGCCTGAAAGAGAGGCATGCAGAAAGTTTGCTAACAAAAACTTGGCAAACGGAAGAATAAACACATCCCAATCCCCCCAAGCAGCTCTTTTTTTCTTTGTGGACAAAAAAGATGGGAAGCTAAGACCTTGTCAAGATTATCACTATCTCAATGAGCACATAATAAAAAATGCCTATCCCTTGCCAAATATCCAGACCATCACCAAACAAATTGGAAAATTGTCTATTTTTACCAAATTAGACATCCAATGGGGATACCACAATATCCAGATAGTTCCTGAAGATTGATGGAAAGCATCATTTATCACCCCATTCGAACTGTTTGAATCAACAGTCATGTTCTTTGGGCTGTGTAACTCCCTAGCTACCTTCCAGGCATTCATGAACAACGTCTTTTCTGACTACATTGCCGAAGGATGGCTCATCATCTATATGGATGATCTTGCTATTCACTCCTCTGAGCCAAAAATACATGAGGAAAGAACAAATAATGAAAGTATTGGAACAGCTGAGGACTTTGGGGTTAAGATGCAAACTCCAGAAATGCACTTTTGACCAAGATTCCATGGACTACTTAGGAATCACCATTCAACCTGGTCTTATTGCTATGGATAAGGGAAAATTAAAGGCAATTGAAGAATGGTCTCCCCCAACCTCCATAAAAGCTGTTCGATCCTTCCTGGGATTCTGCAACTTCTACTGAAGGTTTATTTCCAACTTTGCCCAGAAAGTAAACCCTCTTAATCTTCTCACCCACAAAACGACCAACTGGAACTGGAAAGAGTCCCAACAACAAGCTTTCAATGAAATGAAACACATCTTCTCTTCTGCCCCAGTCCTAGCCCAACCCAATCCCAGCAAACCCTTTCATGTTATGACGGATGCATCCCTCTTAGCAACTGGAGGAGTCCTCATGCAGAAAGATGCAAATGGGGAATTACACCCCTGTAACTATCGATCTGCCACCCTTATCTCCACTGAATGGAATTACGACATCTATGACCAGGAGCTACTGGCCATAATACATGCCCTGACAGACTGGTGACACCATCTATTAGGAGCACAACATTCCGTAAACATTCTCACTGATCACAAAAATCTTACATATTTTCGCACTCCTCAGATATCATGCCAGATGGCAAATGTTCCTCCAAGACTTTGATCTGTCTTTCACCCATCTACCTAGAACACAGATGGGCCCTGCCAATGCTCTATCCCGCAAGGACGAAATATATACCACCCATGATAATGCCGATGTCATCCTACTACTAGACAAACTGTTCATCTCTTCCTTGGACCTGGCATTAACCGAGAAAATCCACTCATCCACAACCAAAGACCTCTTCATGTTACAAGCATTAGAAGCTATGTATCGAAGCACACCTCCTTTTCCACGATCCACCTTAACCAATTGGTCCTTTGACGAAGGACAACTCTATTTTAAAAATAGGTTGTACATTCCGGAAGAAGCCTGACAATCTCTCATCAAGGAACTACACTCCTTACCAGCCATCAGGCACATGGGACATTTTCGAACCCTTGCTAACCTGGAAAAAGAATACTGGTGGCCAGAAATGACCTTGTTTGTACAACATTACATCACCAGATGCCCAACCTGTCAGGCCTCAAAGGTTAACACCCACCCCACTCGCCCCCCTCTACTTCATCTTTCCTCAAAGGCAACCCTCTCTTTCCAACAAATATCAGTCGATCTCATCTCTGGATTATCCCTCTTCCAGGGATTTGACAGTGTTATGGTTGTGGTCAACCATGGTCTTATGAAGGGGGTAATTCTTTGCCCTTGTACTAAAACAATTAATGCTGCCGGAGTAGCATGCCTCTTTTTGGACCATGTCTGCAAAAGGGTTGGACTTCATGACAAAATCATATTGGACCAAGGCCCACAGTTTGCCTCTGTATTCGCCAGAGAACTAGCCCACCTACTCCACTATAATGTAGCACTATCCTCCGCATATCACCCTCAAACTGACGGAGAAACAGAACATGTAAACCAAGAACTGGAAACCTATCTTCATATATTCTGTACCAACTTCCCTGAGAAATGGACCAACTACCTATCCCTGGCGGAATTTCACCACAACTTGGCTGTACATTCCATCATCAGGAAATCCCCTTTTGAACTATTATTAGGTTACTCCCCCCAAGCTTACCCACCTATCAGAAAATCCTTTGTTCCCGATTTAGAATCCTGTCTTTCGGCATTGACAGAAGCCTGCTCCAAAGCACAAGCCGCACATGAGAGAGCAAGGTTATTCATGGAACAACAGAAAAACACAAAATTCACCCCCTGGAAAGTAGGGGACAAGGTTTGGTTAGAAAACACCAATCTAAAGACAAACTACCCCTCCCAAAAACTCGCCCCCAAGAGAGAAGAACCTTTTGAGATTGAACAAGTGCTATCCCCAGTATCCTATTGACTCTGCTTACCTCCAACATGGAAAATCCACAATGTGTTCCATGCAGCTCTCCTCTCTCCATTAAAGGAAACCCAGGAACATGGGATTGGATACATAAATCCTCCATTGGAGCTAATTGACAGAGAAGAAGAATGGGAAATTGACAAGATTGTTGCCCATAGGGGAAGGAAGGGGTCCTGACAATTCCACATCAGGTGGAAAGGATATGGATCAGGGGATGACACCTGGGAACCCGAAACCAACCTGACAAACTCCCAAGAGACGGTAAACACTTATAAAGGATCAAGAGGCCTGGAAA
The DNA here is from genome assembly GCA_038090175.1 of Austroboletus eburneus. Classification (NCBI taxonomy): domain Eukaryota; kingdom Fungi; phylum Basidiomycota; class Agaricomycetes; order Boletales; family Boletaceae; genus Austroboletus; species Austroboletus eburneus. The sequence continues at coordinate 28,083 of JBBPMF010000292.1, read as the reverse complement.
TCTAACAGAAATGTTCCATTATTCCTCTGCAAAAGAATACTCCATTGAATCCTCCCATGAATCCCCCAGACTATCCCCACCAGCCCCACCACCCCTCCAGTCTGGAATCTTTGTCCCCAAACTATCCCCAGTTAGGGGACACCAACTTCCCACTGTTTTCCGAAATACCCTCTTGGTATCTGTACTCAAGTGCCCCACCCTCTTCTCTATCTTGGTCAACCACCCCCTCTACAATGAAGCACCCCTTGTTATGCTTGATATGGTCAAGCATAGGCCTGCAGTGGTTCGAGGGCTTACTGTCGCTATGCAGCTGACAGGACAAGGGGCCTGACGAGGGGGTTCCTTGACAGGGAGGCTAAGGCCGGTGTAAGACTAACGTTGGATCAAAGGGGGGTCCACTCAAGGGTCTTCCTTGGCAGAGGTTCTGGGAACCATTGAGGACCGAGGGATCAACGAGTCTAAGGACATTGCAGAACTAGCGACAGATTAAGGGTACAAAGGGAGCATCCACTCAATAGTAGGACAAGAACTGGGGAACCCAAGAGCAACTCCAAGATACTAGGTAAATTGCAGGAGGTCTAAGATAGGGAATACACCTGAGTATTGAGGGTTTATATACGCGAGCCAAAGAGTTAAGGGTAGGCAAGGAATGAAAATGAGTTAGTGATAGAAAGTGATGGAATTGTGAAGAAGCTGAGTCACTACAGAGTGGATGCGATGGTATCGGACAAAGGTTGGTAATACAGCTGCGGATGAGTCACACTAAATAGGTAAGTGGTAATGGTAAAGCAATGGTAAAGAAAAGGACCCAAGCAGGGCTCGAACTGCAAGGGTCAAGGTCCTTTGGTATAAATGATAAGTAATCATAGGGAAAAGAAAAGAGGGGCCCAATGAATCGTAACACCCCTCTTTCCCCCCCTTATTTCAACCTTTCAATGAATCTCCCTGGCTGTCAGGCTCAACTTTGACTGAGCTCAATCCAACCCTACCCCAGCCGACTCCATGGACTATGCCATTGAACATTCTCTTGCTGAGGCAAGAATTCAGGTGGCCCAACTCTTGGCCAATGTGGGAGTCTTTTGACTCATTAATACCTTCCCCCGACTTGCAATGGCTTCCTATCTCCGACCTATCCTCCAAGCCCTTATTGAAATCCAAGGAAGAGATTACATTGCCGACTCCCCCTGGGATGAATCTATTGTATCCCCCACAGTTGCCCCCATCATTGAGCACTTTGACGGGGCCCATCATGCCAGGAACCCCCCCATCATGGAATCATGTGGACCAATCCTTGGAGGAATTGCCATGGCCGAGAGGAGAGTTAGGGAAACAGCCCTACAAATGGCCGAAAACCTGGCTGCGACCTCCCTCCCCCAAACCTCCCCAGTTCATTCCTTACCATCAGATAGGTCAAAGCCTGTTCAAGAGGCTTGCGCAAGTCCGAGAGGTTGGGAGAAAGAAAGCCGATCTGAAAAGAAGTGCAACCTTAAAGGGAAGGAAAAGGCCAGAGAGAAAACCCCAAACCCCAAGCCCCTTCCCATTCCTGGACCATCCTGACGTCCCAAAAGAAATGGCTGACTCACCTGCTTCCAATGTGGAAGTACCTCTTACCTCTGACCCCATTGTCCCATTTACCAATGTCTCTTCTGTCACGTCTACAAACCCAGACACATCCAACGAGACTGCCCCGACAATAGATGTGCCACTTGTCACAGTAAAGGACATACCTCCTCTGAATGTGTCAGACCGGAGGACAACAATGACAATAACGTCATCTACAATGACGGAGACTCTGCCAGAGGAGATTGGGTTTGAAGAGGCTCTTCAAGCTTACGAAGGAGGTAATGTTACAAGTCCAGTGGACTTATACAAATACCTCCCCAAGGGCCCACTATGGACAATGTTCCCCTCAGATCACACATTAGATGATTCCGTAATCATCCTGGTTATCTCCAATGAGGATTTCCCTTGGTAGTCTTCTATTTTTCATTATGGACCCCTTTTCCCTGATCTCACTCTTCCGAGATCTCATTCCCCAATCTCATCCTTGTGTCGCATGGGCTGTCTATATTGTCTTACCATTGTTTCATTGTCTCTTCCCCTTTAGTTTACGGAGTTCTGCTCCCTTTCTATTGGCTACTTGGAGACGTATAACTAGTTGCTACTTCCTTTGTACTCCCTAGCTAAATCTGCACAATTATACGCAGTGTTTAGTCTCTCCTGTCTGAGTATCAAGCCTCAGCAGAGCAACTATTACTGGATCTCTATAGGACTTCATCTCACCTCTTAAGGAGACACTGGATTGAGGCTAAACGTTGCGCACATGTAACAGGAGAGATATCATGAGAGACTAAAGAAATGGAAGGCATAAGTGATCAAGGGTCAGAAAGAGCAGATTTATTGATACAGATCTCCTTGGGTGCACATATGGTGTCAATGCAACCATCTGGCTGTGCGGAGCTTCAGAGGTCGCACTCTATTTTTTCGCCTCAGTGGAGGCCTCCAGTTTAGCTTCCAGAGTTGGTTTAGCAGCACACACTTTGGATGCCTGAGAAGTAGACTTGGAGCAATCCTTTGTGACATGACCACTTTGGCCACAGAACATGCAGAGGTTGTTGTCAAAGCATTGTTTTCGTTTGAAAGCAGTCAGCTTACCATCCTTACCAAGCTTCAACAAGAGGTCAGATTTTGGCAAAGAGGTGTGGGAGAAGTCAGAGGTGGGGGACATAGTGGTGGGCTTGCCCTTATGATTGTTGGGTTTATTACCACCAGACTTGTTGTTAGATAAGGACTTGTTATCAGAGGATGTTTTCTGGGGGCCAGAAGGCTTCTGTTGATGACTGACTTCGGACTTGCACTCCCAATAGCGCACATCAATAGACTGCACAAGATGTCAGAGGTTGGCAAGGGTGTCAGGCTTGCCAACACGGGAGACTTTGTCCTTGATCTGGTCTGGGAGACCATTGTAGAAGTGGTGCTGAAGTGCACCACTACCATAGTCCCAGTCTTGAGAAGCGAGCTGGTTGAATTTCACCATGTACTTGTTAATATGTTGGGTGTCCTTCATCATCAAATTGTCTAATTGGTGTTCTGCATCTCCAACTGGGTCATGTGGGCCAAAAGTTTCCTTCAACTTGAGTACAAAGTCCCTATAACTATCCATCCAGACTGGATGGGTGTCGGGATCTCCAATGTCAAGGAGATCAGGTTTGAACCAGTCCAGGGCCATGCTTTTCAGATATGACTATATGTATAAGACTTTGGCATGATCAGTCCGGAAGGCCCTAGGATGGTCCTGAAAGTTGAGTTTGCATTGGACCAGGAAAGTCCAGAGTTTCCACAGCTCCATATCATTGAACTGGTTGGGTTTGTGAACCTTGGTGCACTGACTACCAGAGTCTTCAGAGCAATGGTTGTTGGACTGAGAGAGCCCACAAATAGCATTGGCCAAATTGGCCAGAATGTTGGCAGGGTCATTGTTGTCACTGCTATCATCATCTGGGTCATTGCCAGGATTTCTTCTGGGGCCAGGTGGGCCAGGTGGTCCATGACCTGGTGGGCCTGGGGGGTCATCAGGGAAATCTGTTATGATTCATTGGGCCCCTCTTTCTTTTTCTTACTTCACTTACCATGTACACCAAAGAACCTTGACCCTCACTGTTCGAGCCCCACTTGGGTCCTTTCTTTTACCATTGTCTTTGCAATACTGCTTACTTATTTAGTGTGACTCATCCACAGCTGTATTACCAACATTCATCCGATGCCATCACACCCATTCTGTAGTGACTCAGCCTCTTCGCGATTCCATCGCTTTCTATTGCTGACTTACCTTCTCCCATTGACCTACCCTTAACCATTTGGCTTGCATATATAAACCTTTGATACTCAGGTGTATGTATTTGCTGTCTTAGACCTCCTGCAATTTACCTAGTACCTTGGAGTTGCTCTTGGGTCCCCCAGTCCTCATCCTACTGTTGAGTGGACACTCCCTCTGAACCCTTGATCCATTGCTAGTCTCGCGATGTCCCAAGACCCATTGATCTCTTGGTCCTCAATGGTCCCCTGAACCTCTGCCAAGGAAGACCCTTGAGTGGACCTTCCCCCCCCCTTTCGACCCAATGTTAGTCCTATGTTGGCCTTAGCCCCCCCCCTGTCAAGGAACCCCCTCGTCAGGCCCCCTTGTCCTGTCAGCTGCATAGTGACAGTAAGCCCTCGAACCACTGCAGGCCTATACTTGACCATGTCGAGCGTAACAAAATCATCATTGTCCCAGTATCTCAAGTTGGGGTCTGTGTCATCAGAACTGTCATCATTGAAGTCATTCCCTCTAGGAGGACATTGACAAGGAGGTGGCAGTGTCTGATAGTCATCTGGAACAGCTATCTCTGGTAACTCATCATCCTCAGGGATTTCCTCAATGCATGTGCAGAATGGAGGAGTACAGATGTGAGGAGCTGGGTGACAGTTGGAGAAGCTCCAGAATTCGACTTGTGAAGAGTTACAAGGATGGAAGGGAGTGTATGGGTTTGCCTGAGCAGTTGCTCCTCGTTCTTGTTCATGACATGAATGGGAATGAGTCTGCATTGTGTGGGTAGGCATGAGCAATTGTCAGATGTTGTGGGAAGGAAAGGAAAGCGAGATGTGAGGAACTTGAGACAAGTTTGAGTTCAAATATACTGTTAAATCCAGTCCCACAGAGGTCTGGGTACTAATCTCCGGAGTGCTGGAGGTGTACAGTTTGGAAAGCAACTTTGGCTTCACCTTATGTGGTGCACCCTTGTTTGAGTCTGCTGTCGCTAATTTATGAGAGGGACAGAAGTCAAAGAGTCAGAGGGTTGGAGATGAGTCGTCTAGACTCAGGTGAGAGAACACCAATACAAGATCAATGGCGGAGGAATAAAGCGGGTGATTTAATCGATATTTGAACTGAGGTCTAAGCTAAGGGTACATGGGTTTATATATGGAGGTCAGAGTTCTGAAGAAGGAAAGGCTAGGGTTGTAAAATGGAGAATACAAAGGACTGCTGTGCTGGCAAGTCGCACAGCTGGGGCTATGCTTCCTTGTCTGAGCACAACAGTGTAGAATGGAGGCTAACTAAATAGCAAACAAGAAAGTATAAGAAAGTAACATAAGTATAACATACAGGAAAAGAACATAGGATCAGATATGGAGGAAAGGATGAGAGACTGGGAAAGACTTAGCAATGTAATGTTCCAACTTCAGAGTAAGATAACCAGAGGCAGTTGTATGGCCTTGGAGATGACTGGAGAGGATTTGATTGAAATCTGGGATATGACACCTTCCACCCAGACAACATCATGGATGGTGCCTCTGCCAATGCAGAATGCTTTTCAGTGACCTCTGAGCCCACCTCCTCCATCTCCAGATCCTTGGTCACCCCAGAAACTGCCATCACTGCCAACTCTGCATTCTTTGCCACTTTTGCTTCTTTTGCCACCTTGAACCATGTCTCCCAGTCCATGTACAGCAACTCCACATTGACAAATGCAATGGCAACATTTTCATCCAAATCAACATTGAGGACAAGCTGTTCAGCCTTGACATGAGCAGACTTCCAGGCTGTCTGAAAGAAAATTAATCCTGATGTCTTCCTCCAGTTCTTCCTTGTTATCTGGAACAGTCTTGGCTATATCCACAATGCACTGGATGGAGTCCTTGAACTTCTTGCACACCATTTGGTAGTGGGATGCTCTAGCATTGGCAAGTCTATGATATTGATCAAGTTTGATATGGAAAGAGGCATTGAACATGGTGAATTGAGTGAGATGAGGGAAAAATGAAGACTAGTAAAGAAATGTGGAAGTCTTAAGTTTAACATGCATTCATCCACTTTCATTCCCACAATCACATGACCTGACTGGAAACAGTCAGCACCTAAGTCTCCAGCAGATGTGGAGACTGGTGCATCTTTATATGGATATCCTTCAATATTGACATTTTTTACAAACCTATTTCAAACTATTTAGAAGTCACATACTCCAAGGACTTATACCTAGGCATGTTCAATAGGGAAGCAGTCTTTCAGAATAGCAGTCTTTCAAAAGTCTGGGTCATTTCTTTCATTTCTTACATAGCATGACCACCTGACTCTGAACTAGCAGTCTTCCTGAAGACTGCCAGGCTTTGGGGTTGTATAGATAGTGATCTTCAGTTTTCCTAACCTCTCTAACTTTGTGTCCTCCTTTTCTTTGTTTTGTTTCTATTTTGGTAATACATAGCTATGCAGTCATGGGCACCAAACATCACTGATGTTTTGATCTTATTGGTCAAGGTGAGAAGTTTCATCTCTATCCCAATGGGTCAGTCACTCCATGCTTCTCATCTCATCATTTTTGATGGCTTCCATCATAACCTTGATCAGACATTTTATTTCATAGATAGAGTTTGGGCATATTCAGAATATAAAAATCTGTACTTGTCATTTGTAATGACAGCTACTGTTTGGCTCACACTGTACACCATTGGAACCATCTCTCTTCACCGTTTTATCATTCTAAAGACTGAACTGCCAGTCTCACACCATCTGCACACCCTTATGACCATCACTCACACACTGAATGTTGAAAGTGACTAACTATAGGATGCTTATCTATAGCCTGAGTAGTATATATTCAGTACATGAGAAAGGCTTACTTAATTTGTAGCATACTTAGTATAAAGTGTAGAGTTCCAACTCTGCTTTAAGGAAGAACTTCTTTACTTTGAACCATCACCATCAGACCAAGCCCCCAAGCTCTGTCCTCACTCCCAGTAAATACATGGCTATCTGGTATGGTAGAGTTGTTGTCCCTATGTAGGTTCGATGATCCTAGCTGCTACAAGCCTAAGTACAGACTTGACATCTAATACATGTCACCTGGAACAGTGCAAGTTCAACACTGAACTCCCAGACTTCCAAAGACCACTCAAGTGGTCTTCTACCAGATCATTTTTGTATGCCCTTGGCTCTGTTCAGGTCTTACTCCCTTGCCTCTAGAGTCTCTCTGGAGTGAACATACTCACTCCCACATCACATAGACACCTCCGGGTGGCCCTTGTTCAAGTGTCAAGCTGAGGGTATTTCAGATCTCAATGGCTGACCCATCAAGAGGATCGCCCTTGATTTTGATTCCTCTGGGCTTGCCTCATTGTCAATCTCTCCATCTAGGCCCTCATTCAAGTGCCAAGCAGATGGTACTTTATATCTCAATGGTCGACCTGCCAAGAGGATTACCCTTGAGTCTGATGCTGTTAGTCTTGCCTCACCACCAATCTCTACCTCACCTCTCATCCAAGCATCAAGTAGAGGATGCCTCAAAACTCAATGACCAATCCACCAAGAGAGTCACCCTTAATTCTGCCAGTCTCACCATCCCTCCATCTCAAGCGATTGTGCTGAGAACAGTTTTACACAGAAATGAAACAATGCTTATTATATCCAATTGCAAAGTAAGTTCCCTGTTCCTGGACATGGCTGGGCTAATATATGACATCATTAAAAGTCTAAAAGATCAATTCTCTGGTATATGCCTGTCAAACTTCTATACATGATTACAGAAGAATTCAAAGAAAAGAGTCTTCAGATATTCTCTCAAGTCTGCCAACACTTCTGAGAGGTTGCTAGCACTCAATATTTGAAAATCAAAGTTCCCTGCGATTGATGAGGATGGTTGGCTTATGATAGAAAACCAATGGTATAAGGCACTCCTTGTCTGGAGGTGCATCAACAGTTTCAAACTTCCTGGATTATTTTGGCTCACATGTTCATATGATACTAGCAACTGCCACTTGAAGGCTTTGGCACTGTTTTTTGAATCACTGAAGGAACTAGGAGTTATTCCCAAAGTCCACCTTTTCCTATATGAAGATCCAATGCAGGATTCTCTAGGATTATGCACACTTTTGGAGGCCATCAACCTATTGGGATTTTGCATACTCATCTGTAATGGCTGCAGCTCCATAGCAAATCAAACTGGAATTATCAACAGTTGTCATAATATGTGTGTGTGCGAAAGTTATCTCGAAGTACTTCATCTCAATTCACTGCTCCTTTTTGCAACAAGCAGCTTTGCTTTCACCCTCACAGTCCTGCACAATGCTCCTTTGCAACAGCTCACTTTAACAAATTGGATGAATGACAGTGGTCATTTTTTCTTAGCTCGGTGGAGCTTTAATGTCTGGACACATTAGAAATTGATGAGAATTGTCCCATCCAAGCTTTGGTTAAATTCCTTGTCAGACATAACATTTATTTTTGTATTGTGTGTCACTGATAAGGGCATCACTACCCTTCCTCCAAAGATATGGCAACAATACCATCATCCCCTTATTCTCTCTTTGGCAGAACTGGATGCCCCTGCCACTCTTGCCATCATGCTGTCTTGTCTTGTCTTGCAGACTTCAGTCCTTTACTTCAATGACTCACTGTTCATCTTCATCCATTGGATACTCATCCCAACCTTCTATGCCTTGTGCTCAAGTGCACAGCAAGCTTCCCATTCACCAAGGAGCTTCAGATCAAAATTCCAACTGCACTGGACTATGCTGCATATGCAGTGCCTGACAATGTTGATGCTTTCACATGCACTAGAGTTATTAGCTTCAAAATGGCAAGGACCAACTGCAGTACAAATCCTTCCGAGACCATAGTACATAAGTCCACTCTTTTCAGTTACATACTTTTCCTTAACAAACTTTTTCTTGGCTATTTCAGAGTTACTGTGTGCCTTGGATGCAAGCATTCCCCTGGGCTGAAGAAGTTTGGATTTACACAAATAGTAAGTTTTCTTCCGATGAAGAACTCAAAGAAATGTTTCAGACCTTCACATTGCTCAGAGAAGAACTTAGTGTCTGTACCTTGAGGTATGGATGAGATACCCCTTTACCTGATTGTACCCTCCCTTCTGCTGCTCTGGTTAGTTATATGATAGCTTTTCTACTCAGTTCTGTTGATTGTACTATAGCTATACTCTCTGCTTACTTCTTGTCTGATTGTCTGCCCTGCCTCTGTTCTGTACTATAGCTATACCCTGCCTCTGTCCTGGACATGCATTATATGATATGTTTTATTTGTTTTATTTGCCTGCCTGCTTACTTGTGCCCAAAATTTTTGACTACATAGCTAAACAAATGTTCTCTGAAGGTAGTATAACACATTCAGGCCATGATGTACTAGAAGGAATTACAACAGCTGCTTTCTTCTCACTTCGTATACACTTGTGGACTTTTAAGAACAAGCCCTGCAGGTCTCCTTGCAACACTAACACCATTTGGTCTTTCACTGTTGGATTTGCCAGAGTAAGAAAATGCACAGGGACATGATGATGTTCCATGGCAGCCCCTACATGGTTACCAGAAATGGAAAGCATGATATACCCTGGAGGTGCAAGTCCCTCATCATTGGAGAACTGATCAGGTCTGGTATGCATAACACACTTCACATAGTTTCCTGCACAATACCAAGTGTCAACCTTGAAACATAGCTTATGCAGGGCAAAATTGCAGAAGTTGTCATTGAATAGCCACTCCATGCAACCTACATGTTATGTTAGTGTTATCATTTGATGGTAGCAATGACCCACTAATCCTTGTCAATTGCTGTGTCCTCTGCTGTAGTTCTCCAGATGTCTGATTCATTTTCTTCCAAAAATTTTGATGAAGGGGATGGTGTTTTGTTCTGGACTGGGATCGGCGAGCAAATGAAAGACTGTTTTACCATGTTTTTGAGTCTGAGCATATATGGCCCAGGAAGCATTGTTCCATCCAAGAGCATGCCATTCCTAAAAAAATGTTGGTGATATCACATTAAAAAGACCAAAAGGTGGGTGAGTGAACTATGAGGTAGATACCTGCAAGTCCAGGCCACCAGAAATTGTCTGTGTGATGTGGGGAGTGAATAGGTTCACCTCAGAGGGACTCTAGAAGCAAGGGAATAAGACCTGGGCAAAGTCGAGGGCATAACCAATTGATCTAATGAAAGACTGCTTAGGCAGTCTTTGGAAGTCCAGAAGTCTAGAGGGCAAGTGTTAGTTGTAAAAGCATGTAGACGGTGCAGGACTGGTGGTTCAGTCCTAGGAATGATAGGAGTGGTAGAGGGAGATGGTCCCAGTGGTGTATGGTTTTGAGCCAAATGGTAGCTGTCATTACAAAATAACCAGTACAAAATTTTATAGTCCAGGTATGCCCAAAGTCTACATATGAAACCAAAAATATAAATAAGGTTGTGATGGAAGTCCATCAAAGGGTAACAAGATGAGAAGCAAGGAGGTACCAACCCATTGGGATGGAGATGAAACTTCTCACCTTGGGCCGATAAGACCAAAACATTGGTGATGTTCAGTACTCCTGATCATATAGCTATGTATGTAGTGTCCAAATAAAGAAACAGAAGCACAAAAGACACAGTAGGGACGATATGAAGAGGGATCATCTATGAAATACCAGAGAGACTGATGGTCTTCTGAAAGTCTGGCAGCCTTGTAAGTAACATCATACATGAACAAGTAAAAAGATAGGGAACAAAAAAAAAACAATGATAAGAGAGTAATGAAGAATGTCAATAAAGAGGGATATACATGTAATGGTGCACTGGTCTCCACACCTGCCGGGGACTTTGAATACTGACTGTCCTCAGTCAGGTCACATGACCATGGGAATATCTTTGCATGAATGCGTGTTTACTTGAGGCTCATTTGTGCCCTTCACTGATCTTCCTCACTCTCATCCACTTTATCCCAGAATGTCCACCTCCTCTTTTCAGTCAAAGGTTGACCAATACCACAGCTTAGCTGATGCTGGAGCAACCCACTGCCAAGCAATCTGTAGGAAGTTCAAAGACACCACCCAGCACATCCTGGATGTAGCCAAGATCACACCGGATGACAAGGAGGAACTGGAGGAGATTCAGATGTGGATGGAGCAATTTGGTGATGCCCTGGTAGGTCTTGCCCCCTTTTTGTCCCCTGGTTAGGTCTTACCCCTGATAGACCACTTGAAAGTCCATGTGCATTGAGGCAGACCAGCTCGGACTTGACATTGAGCTGGATGAAGACATTGCAAAGATGTTTGTCAATGTGGAGATGATGGTTGCAGAGTGGGATGCATGTTTCAAGGTAGCTGATTAAGCGAAAGTGGCGAGGAATGCAGAGTTGGCAGTGGCAGCATCTAAGGAGACTGCCATGGAGGTGGAGGTAGCAAACTTAGTGTCTGCAGCAGCCGAAAACTGTGCAGCCTCTGCAGATGCTCCTTCAATGCCATCCTCTGGGCAAAAGATAAGTCCTGCGGTCTTTCTTGGCTCATTTCTCACCCAATTTCAGTGCAGCCACTCTGAATAGAATGATAGCAAATCTGAAGTCGAGGAGACTGCTCCTCCAAGAGACCTGCCCGCAGACCTGTGAAGAAGAAGACATGCAGCACTTGTATCACTGCCAAGACTCCCGACAATTGCACTCCTGGCACCAGACTTGCATGTTCCAGGTGCCAGAGACTGTGGCACAAGTGCAGCTGGGCCCAAGGATGCACCACCTCTCATAAGAAGCCAGGAGTTGTCATTGAGATCAAAAGTAAGTCAGTGGTCTTGTTTGTGTCCAGACTAACAGCAGCTTGCAGAGAGACCACCCAGGAATTCAGCTAAGGCTGGGTCCAGCAAGATTGCCACTGCAATAATGAAGTGGGAGGCAGATAGCAATGAGGAGGACAAGGACATGACCCCTGTCAAAGGCAAGGGGAAGGGGAAGGCTAAAGCAGTCTCCAAGAAGACTGCCAGGTCATTTGCCCTCAGGCTCAATGAGCTCCATTCTCACCTGTACAAGATCAGGGCGAATCTGAAGGTGTTGGAGGTTAAACACCAGCAAGTCATGGAGGAGATGGAGGAGATGGTCACTGAGACAGAGAAAATGGGCATGTAAGTCCAGAAGACTGCTTGAACACCACATGTACATAGGGCAATATAGAAAGAAAGTCTATTTGAAGCAAAAAGAAAGGAAAAATAAATAGAAACAATGAGAAATCAGAGGAATGGAAATTTAGAGGAAAATGAGAGGTTGCCCCAGACTTCTGGGTGGTCTTTGAAGTCTGGAGTGGTCTTGTGAGGTATCACTCAACTTTTCTTCTTTGTTTGACTTCCAATCGTCTATTCCTGCCTTTTGTCCCTCATCTACGCCTACCAGACTTCCCCAGACTTTGGGTGGTTTTATGTCAATTGTCAATTTTTTATCTAAATTTGAGTGAATGTGCACTGTGCCTCATGCACATTCAAAGAAAGAAGGCTACAAATGTGCAATTACATGAGATGGGCATGAGAGAGAGAAAGGAGGAGTAAGAAGCAGTCCTTGAGATTGTCTGTGATAGTACATATCAGTGACTGTTTTTCAGATTTATTCTTTCAAGAGCAGACACAGGAGATATTATTAGAATGTCACTGGTCTAAGCCTGGGGTAAAACAGAGATGTAACAGGGGAAAATGAAGTCTGGAGTGGTCTTATGGGAGACCACCAGACTAATAATCTGGACTATAGTCCAAGGACTCATTGTTGGTGGGTTCGTCTATGACCTCGCCCAACAACCTATCCAGGTCTTCATCATTGATACCTGTGAGGTCAGTAGTGGTAACAGAGGAGCATAAACGTGGGTAATATGGAACGAGACGAAATGCAGCAAAATGAAAGACAAGAGACCACTTCATCCAACTTTGCCAGCATATACAAACCCCCAGTAGTCTGGTGAAGCACCACCATTGGGCTGAGGTATCTAGGCTTCATTTTTCAGTTTAGCTCTTTCTCGACACATGTATTGCAGACTAAAATGAGGCTGCGCAGTTGGAAATCAAAGTTCTTGATCTGGTTCTTGAACACAGCCTCGAAATGCTTAATGGAATCAAACCAGGCCTTTTCTTGAATGGAGTCCAAGTCATTCTGATGCTTTTGGAGTTAGCGGGCTCTCCAAGCAATCAGTCTGGCCAGTGACAAGGGGTTTGTATCTGAAGTGGGGAGAAGAAATGTTGCTTCCACAAGGTCAAAAGGAAACAGAGGCTCAATGCCATGAACCATGAAATAGAGGGACAAACCAGTAGACCGGAGTATGGTAACCTGCTCAGCCCAAAAGATCGAGTAAGTGGCAAGGTGCCAGCGAGTCTCCCCTCCCTGGAAAGTTTTGATGATGGCCTCCCAGACATCATAGTGGTGATGCTCCACGATGCCATTGGCCTGAGAATTGTAAGGGGATATGCAAATGTGATGAATGTTATACTGGTTGGCAAGGACATCGAGGGCCTGAATGAATGCAGGGCTATTGTTGATGACAATTTCTTCTAAGGGACCCCACCAACATAGAAGGTCTTCAAATATAAAAGATGCCAGGGTAGCACCATTCTCAGACTGCAGCATGTGCCATTCAGGATATGATGTCAGAGCACAGCAGGCCTGGATGATATACCTGTAGCCACCCAACTTGGGCATAAGCATGGTGTCAATGTGAACTTTGCGAAATAGTCCTCCAATGACAGGAACAAGAGGGGGAATATGAAACCTGTTTGTTTGCCAAAGCTGGTACTCGTGGCAAGTCTGGACAAACCATTTGACATCATTGACCAGCATGGGCCACCAGAAGTGAAGCAACAGATGAGTCTGGACTGTGAAGACACCTTTGTATCCAAGGTCATCATGTGCCTCCTTGATCAGTGTGAACTGTCTGTGCTCAGGGACTACCAACTGGTGGTGACCATGGGGCTCCTAGCACCATAGGGAATTGTTCAAGATGAAGAACTTGGTCACAGAATTGATGAAAGATTGAAAGTCGACCTCTGAGAGGTCAGCAGAATGAGCATGAGTTTCAAGGAAAGTACGAATGAGAATGATGTGCTGCTCTCTAGCAATGGCCTTGGAAGACCACAGTATCTTGGAGAAGTCCGAAGTAATGCCCGGACTAGGGGGGTGAGAGTCTGGTGTTGAGACTGGCAATGTGAGAGAAGAAAGAAAGACTGAGAGAAAGGTAAGAGTGGAATAAACCTGGGGGAACATGTCCAAGACAAAGGATGGAGTAGAGGGACCTGGAGATATGTACAGAAGATTGCTCGAAGATTGGTTTGGAAGTCCGGAGAATGAAACTGGCATAGGGGAGTGGAAAGTACAGTCATTGAGTAATAAAATAGAATAAGAATAAGAGTCGTCAAGCCAATCTTCAACATCATTCTCCTCAGGAGGATCTTCATCGGAGGGTGGTTGACAAGAAAGACCATCTGGTCTGGAATGTTGTCCAGCAGGAATATGGCGAAGTTGAAAATGGAATAAAAGGATACCAGCAATCCATCAGTTGATGGTCGCATTGGGTTGTAAGTCTGGGTTGTTGATCATACCTTTGACATATTTGGCATCCATTTCAACTGTGAGGTTAATGATGCCAAAAATAAAAACTTGGACTGAGCACAATGCCCAAAACAGTCCATAGAGCTCTAGTTTTGCTTGTGAATAGTGACTCTCCATCTCCATCAGGCTGATAGATCCAAACTGGTTAGGATAGCACTTGCCATCGGCACTCTCTTGAAAGAGGATAAAACTGACTGCAATGTAGGATGTGTCCACCACTAGGATCATCTCTTGGCTGGACTCATAGTCCAGGCATCAAAGTGCAGGAGACCAGACTATTTCGTCCTTGAGACGATTCATGGCTTTCAGTTGTGCATCTCCCCATTTGAAGGGAATGCCTTTCTGGGTCAGATTGACAAGTGAGTGGGCAATAGAAGCAAAATTGTGAATGAAAATGTGTACCACTCCACAAGTCCCTAAGAAACTGTGGACTTGTGTCAGGTTCATGCAGTCTGGCCAGTCTCTGATTTTCTGAACTTTGGTCTCGTGAGTGTCACGACCTTCAAATGTACACTTGTGCCTGACTATGGTCACTTCAGGGGCAGCAGGGACAAACTTCTTCACAGAAATGGTCACATTGACATTCTGGAGGTGTTGGAGGATTCTGTGGACTACAGTCAAGTGTTCCCAAATGAATCAATGAATACCAGGGTTCTCCAAAATGGTCTCATAAGACCCATTCAGTCTTTCATACCTTGAGTCGCCAGACTTCACTGGTAAGTCGTTAATGAAGGGCATGGTGTGGTGGGGAATCTCATCTTGAAGGATAAATGCCATATCGGCCTGATAGATCTGAACTGCATTAGTATGACCCATAGGAAGAGTGGTGAGATGATGTGGACCAAGTGGACTATTGAAAGTTGTCATGTCCCGAGAGTCCACATGAAGTGGTCTTTGATCATATCCTGCAAATAAGTCCATCATTCTGTAGACAGTGCTTCCCCCAAATGATTCAGCCAAGTGCTTGACGAAAGGGGGAACAGAGGAGTTGCATATGGTAACAGCATTGAGAGGTTGTAGGTCATGGACTAACTGGAGCAACTTTCCATCCTGTTTGAGCATACAGAACCAGCAAGAGTGGTATGCTGTGGCCAATGGTTTGTACACTCCGGAGGTGATGTGGTCTTTGATGATTTGAATTGCCTGGTCCCAGGCAGAGGGCAGAATAGGGATGTTGTGGAGTACCCAAGGAGTATGAGGTACCATTGGTATCTTTACCAGTGGGAAGTACTGCTCATCTAGATGACCTTGCTCAGTTGGAACCCAAGCAAAGGCCTTCTTGTGATTGCAAACAATCCACCAGACTAATTTGACCTCTTCCGGCCATAGCCACTGGGCAGGGTCAAGGTCTAAAGTGTCAGCTTGTTCTTGAGTGGAGCAGTCTCCAGGAATGAAGTCCAGAGGATTAGTAGGTAAGGGAATAAGTTCAGCAAGTGAATTGTCTGGTAGCTGACGCAGTACATGGTACTCCTCCTCAAGAGGAGCCATGACTGGGTAGACTTTTTTTAACAATGGGCTTGTAAGCCCAGATATGGGTCTGAGGATCAAATGAAAATGTAGAGTCAAAAGCAGAGGCATGGGAAAGGGAAAGGGCAGACTGCACAGATGACAGAAAAGTAAACATGGAAGTCCGGAAGTCTGGTTTGCAGAATGAGACAGAGGTTCACAGAGGAGATGTAAAGGAAGAGGCAAGACACTTGATATTTGATAGCATATCTCCCCGACCGGTTGGTGAATCATCAACATCTAAAAACCCACCTCGACAACAGAGTGGTGGTTAGCACAGGGAAGCTTGCGCTTGCATTGAGGATACCCTTCAGTCCAAGACTGGGTGTGTAGCCCAGCACCAAAGTCCAGGCAAAGGTTTTTGATGACACCAATGGTGGACTTGGTACTGGTGTTTGCATTTGACATGGTCATGACATGATCAGACCAGACTGGAAGCTTCAGAGTCTCCCATACCTGTTTAGGCATGACAATAATCTCTGAGCTGGAGTCCAGTACACTTGTAATAGATAGTGAAGTTCCTAGGACTTTCACCTCTAGAGACCTGAGTGGGACACTATGGTGAGCAAAAATAAGACCATTGTTGTTTCAAGTTACAGAGTCACCAAATTGGCGAGCAACAGCTCCTGGATCTCACCCAGAGAGCTCATTTACCTGTACAACATTGGTAGATACTGGGATGCACTTCATTGTTGATAAGTCCCAAAGCTGTTTTTGGACTTCTGGGGCTACAGAAATCAGCTCTTTGAATGGAATGGGTACTGTAGTCGACAGGACTCGGTCTAGGATCTTCTTTGGAGTGGTGTTGTTCTCAAGAAGAAAAGAATAATGAAATTGACCTCCTTGTGGACTTGTTGAGGGATAAGCGGGGTCTGTGCGAGATGTTACAAGTAAGCATGATTCCAAGGGACTTGAGGATCCAGGACCATCAGAACCCCCCACTTCTTTCCCTCTGGAGTGGAAACCTGAGGACGGACTACCCCCGGAATGTTACTGGACCTTATTCCCTGAAGACTATGCTCCATACAGTTATATGGAGATTCCCGTTCTGGACTTGCCCTGTTCTTCCCTTCTTCCGCTTTCATAGCTCTTGCCATGTGTCTCTAACTCTGCTTTTGTCACAGACCTCCGCTCCTCCTGCCATCCTTCTTTTGATGGCAGTGTCATCCCATTCTTATCATTGACTCCACGAGGCCGTTGTAGTATACCAGGTGTCCTGTCCCATCACTTCTTCTATTCTGAGATGGTTCCAACCTGTATAAATAGTCAGTAGTTATCCTGTACATTCCCCAGCTAGATCTGCGCAATTATACGCAGTGTTTAGTCTCATCCTGCCTGAGTCTCGAGTCTCAGCAGAGAACCACTAGGATTTCTATAGGACATTGTGTCGCCTTTGAGGACACACTGGGACTAGACATTGCGCAAGCATAACATGAGGCATGGATGCAGGTTGCAAGACAGTTGGTGTTTTGGATATAGAGAATGCTGGAGTCATAGGTCTGGCAGGGGCCGGAGTTGAAGACTGGCCTGCTGCTATTGTGGATGTGATGATCTCCTCAACTGCAGAAGACCATGGACTGCATTGAGTGATCTTATGTGGTGGTATGTTGACGCCATCAAAGTGGACTTTCCTGCCTTTGTTCTTTGCTTTATCTGCCTGATAGTGGGCCCAAGCATGCAATAAATAAGTCTGGAAGTCTGGATCATCCATGTCTGGACTTTCATTGTTGTCAACATCGTCCCATGACTCTGTGACCAGTGTTGTTAAGACCAACGGTTCAATATCTAGAATAGTGTCAGTGTCCAGATAAGAAAGAGAGACAATGCCATCAGTGACAGTCAACGTTGCCATGGAAGTGGACTGCATTGCCACCCAGTCTAAACAGTCCCTGAGACAATGAGTCTCAGGTACTCAGGGGGTACACCTTCTATCTAGAAGGTATATGTGGCCATCAGTACCCCTAGATGCCTTCCCAGTCTGCAGGTACCCATCAACATGTGGGCAGCTATTCATAAAGTGAGCACTGTCTTCACAGAAAGCACATTCTCTTGGTCTAGAAGACCACTGCAAATTTACCTGCTCCTGTTTGATTGCTGGAGCTCTGGTCAACACTGAGGTCTGAGGGACTTGGACAGCTGGCATAGGAAAAGCCCAAGCAGGGTAGTATGGCTGAGCAGATTGAGTAGGAGTCACTGAGGTGAGTGGGTGAAATGCAGAGCCTGTGAGAAGGAACTCTGTTGCTTCTATGGTGTTGCTCATTGGATATGGATCTGATGGGTGGTGAGTAGTTTTGGTGATTAACAAATGCTGCCAGACTTGGTTTCCCAAGTCCATCAGAAGACTGGCTAGGAAAAGTGCGTCACAGTCAAGGTTGGATAACTTTTTATTGATGATTAGGAATTTGGAAATCTTCTGGAATTTACGCTGGTATTCACCCAACTCTTCAAGGGTACACATGGATTTGGCCTGGTATTCCCGGACTAAGTATTAAATGTCAGCTCAACAATATCTGTTAGTCTCTTTACAACCAGGATACAACTTCTTGACTGCAGCAACAAAATTGGCCCAGCTAGGTGGAGTTGCTGTGGCCTTATCAAGGAGCTCCCATCCTTCAGACTCTTCTAAGTCTGCATACCAGATGGCAGCATGTATCTTTTGAGCTTCGGTAATGCTAGCAGCAGTACCAAGCTTGTCAATGTCTTCTAAGAATCTAGGCAGTGAGGATGGGATCTTGCCATCAAATTTGGGGGCATTTTGTGTACCCCAAAGCGGCATCTGGACTGGGTTGGCCATTGGTACAAAGGGCTTAGGCAGCAGTGGTGGTTGGAACTTGGATTGAAGCAGAGGTGGAGGAGGGAGTATGAGAGATAAGACCTGAGACTGGTTGGTGATGAAATGATGAGTATTTGATGAAGTCCGGAAAGTGCAAAGCGGTCTGTGAGGGTTAGAGGAGGTAAGATAGGAATACTGAGGATGAGGAGGAAAGTGGGGTAAGAGGTGATGGAGGAGTGCAGGAAAAGGGTAAGCAGTCCCTTTGAGACCAAGTGGGACATGTGGTGTTCTTTTTCCTTGAAGTCTGGGGGGTTGAATGTATAAAAGCTCCCAGTATGTGGTTACTGAAACTTGCTTTATTGGGTAAATTTTCCTTGCTTAATGGAAGATCAAACCCTGTGGCGTTTGCAGTAGGAACAGAGTCCAGTGGCTGTGAATATGCCGATGGAAGTGAAGAGTTGAGGTGAAATGGGAGATCAGCTGGCCGATAGAAAGAGACAGCTTTGTGAGGATCTGTCCTAGATAGTTCATCCAACAGGGTGAGATCCTCAAAGAAGGAAATCTCAAGAAGGGTGGAAAGGTTGTGTTGTGCATTGCAAGGAGAGACTGGTACCAGTAGGTCAGAGCTATCAGAGATTTCAAGGTTCTGAAACTCTGCAGTAAATTTTTAATCTCGAGGTGATGTGATATAGGCTGAAGACTCCATCTGGAACCCTTGTAGGAGTCCCTCATGGTGGGCTCCAGGTAAAAAGACCAAAAGGTGGGTAAGTGGACTATGAGATAGATACCTGCAAGTCCAGGCCACCAGAAATTGTCTGTGTGATGTGGGGAGCAAATAGGTTTGCCCCAGAGAGACTCTAGAAGCAAGGGAATAAGACCTGGGCAAAGTCAAGGGCATAACCAATTGGTCTAATGAAAGACCACTTAGGTGGTCTTTGGAAGTCCGGAAGTCTGGAGGGCAAGTGTTAGTTGTAAAAGCATATAAACGGTGCAGGACTGGCAGTTCAGTCCTAGGAATAGTAGGAGCAGTAGAGAGAGATGGTTCCAGTGGTGTACAGTCTGAGCCAAATGGTAGCTGTCATTACAAAATGACCAGGACAAAATTTTATAGTTCAGGTATGCCTGAACTCTACATATGAAACCAAAAATATAAATAAGGTTGTGATGGAAGTCCATCAAAGGGTGACAAGATGAGAAGCAAGGAGGTACCAATCCATTGGAATGGAGATGAAACTTCTCACCTTGGGCCAATAAGACCGAAACATCAGTGATGTTTGGTACTTCTGGCCATATAGCTATGTAGTGTCCAAATAAAGAACCAGAAGCATAGAAGCACAGAAGACACAGTAGGGACAATATAAAGAGGGATCACCTATGAAATACCAGAGAGACCGATGGTCTTCTGGAAGACTGCTAGTCTGGAAGTCTGGTGGTCTTGTAAATAACATCATACATAAACAAGTAAAAAGATAGGAAACAAAAAAAAAAACAATGATTAGAGAGTAATAAAGAATGTCAATAAAGAGTGATATACATGTAACAGCACACTGGTCTCCACAACGTACATCAACAATGTAAGGGAAACTTTCTCAGTAGCCAACCATGCATTCTTGATCTCCACAGAGTGATGTCCAAAGAACAATACTACACTAGTAGTGCGATTGACGGATTATCCATACATAGTGACCAATTGAGTGTCACACAGCCTGTTCTAAGGAATACTCCATAAGCCATGCACATAACTGAATTGGGGTCCTGATCTAGAATGCATAAGACAAGGCTTCACTCACATTTCTCCTTTATACATTCCAAAGACCACAATATTCTGTTCATGGAAATGTAATGCACATGAAACTATCGTAGGCAGCTCGATGCTAAAGGCAATTGACAAGTGATTGTTACGTGTGTGCAACGTCTAGTCCCAGTGTGTCCTCAGAGGTGACACAAAGTCCTATAGATCCGAAGGGTTCTCTGCTGAGACTCAAGACTCAGGCAGGATGAGACTAAACACTGCATATAATTGCACAGATCTAGCTGGGGAATGTACAAGACAACTACTAGCTATTTATACAGTCTGGAACCATCTCAGAATGGAAGGGCGATGGGACAGGACACATGGTATGTTACAACAGCCTCATTGATCAATGGTAAGAATGGGACAACACTGCCATCAGAAGAAGGATGGAAGGAGGAGCGGAGGTCCATGAACAAAGTGGTTCTGGGGACACATGGTAAGAGTTACAAAAGCGGAATAAAGGAGGAACAAGGTGAGTCGAGAATGGGGATCTCCATATGACCATATGAAGCATACTCTTCGGGGAATAGAGTCCAATAGCATTCTAGGGGTAGTCCGTCCTCAGGTTTCCATTCTGGTAGAAGAGTGTTGAAGAGTTCCAATGGTTCTGGAATTCCAGAACCTTCGGAATCGTGGGAAGATACTTTGGAAGCATCGGAATCGTGGGAACAAGTTCTGGGACCTTCGGAACTGCACTTACTTGTAACAGTGATATCCTATGTCTAGAGTCCAAACTTGTACTCACTTATCTCAGGTACCTGTGACAATGCACATATTGGTGGTATTGGAATTATTGAGGGACATATGCATGATCTCATGATCATTCCCAATTCATTGGATGTAAATCTCTTCAAATATCAATCCCAAACCTTGGCACAAAAGAAATAAGGAGCTGAGGCCAGTATCATAGCATAAGGCCTCCCATCGATCATCTTTGTGAGTAACCCACAGTGCACATGTGATCAGATTGCAAATGTTTCTGATTTGAGTGAGTTTAGGGAGTTCTTTTTGATGCTCCAGGTCCCATACTCTCAGCCCGTCAAATCCTATCCTTTAGTAAGCTTTGAGAATTTGTGTTTTATGAAATCACTAATCACCACTAGCCAATAGTTCATCTTTGCATAAAACTGAGAGACAGAGAATAGTGTCTTGATGCCCCTGCAAACAGCACACTAACTTGTATCGTGAAGATGGATATGAGAACATAATTATTTCATAGAAGAGTTGTGTGACCTATGTATTTATTCTATTTCCATCCTATACAATTACAGCATTAGTTCAGTTATTATGACAATGACTGTTGTTGTCATTATCATTGGTATGTACTTATTTTAGTTTCACAAGTGATTGATATTTGATCTAACAATGTCCCTTTACAGCATTGCTTTGGTATCTTGATGACTGTTGTCTTCACATCATGTTCATCAAGCCCAAATCGATTATAACTGTTGTCTTTTTTCGTTGGTTTATTGTAATCAGTTTGTTGTTTTCTGGCTACTTTAGTGGACATAGTGACGATCCTTCACAACCTTCCATCATGACTTGGTTGGTATGTGATCTCAGGTTTAAAAGTCGATGAAGGAAATTGATTTACCCAAGTATGTCACCTTTGTTCTCTCTTGGTGCTGTTTGGAATGCAACGATTGCAGAACATGGTCCAAATCCCTCATCATCAGCTTTGGGTAAGATTTGCTTATATCCATGCAACTTCTTATTGACAATTCATGTGAACTCTTCAGTGACAATGAACACCTCTCAAACCAGTAGGCCATATGTCTAGCTGGATATCTCCATTGACCATGTGTATAGAACCATTGAAATGGCACGGCTTTGTGCTAATGGACATCGACAGCTCTGATAATATGCTCAGTACTGAGCAAGACATTTATTTTGACGTGACTTGAGAGACCAGTATGGTATGCCACAACTCTGAGCATGCATGCTCCAATACTGTGGGTATGCTTCACATTCTTTTTGTCTGCTTTCTCTGATGTGGACCGCAGAGTCAGTGGAAAGTATCCCTACCCTGGGTGTTCTTTCAGGCTTCTCCATGCCAGGTAGTTTTATCTCATCCAACCATTATGCCCTTCCTTGAAAATCTCCTGTTCAGCCTAATGAAGTACCAGACTACTTTTCTATGAGATCCATTTCAGTAGAATCTGATGATATCTCAATGTTATCTAGCATCCAAAAGTTTTAATCAAAGAAAAAGAAGTTGACCATTCAAAGAAATTGCAGGAGTCCGTGAATGGGCTAAAAATTCAGTTGCAGCATACTACAAGTGAACTCAAGGTGGGTAACTACATAGACATCTGTCTTCATGGGTTAATACTTAAAATCAGGACACTAAAATGTGAAAGTGAGCTGTACTCCAAGCAACAGCTCAGCAACTCGAAAATACACAGAGTGAGCAGTTTGCGACTTTACAATGTATAGCTGAACAAGATGCAAGAATGAAACATGATTTGGAGGAGAGAGATCAAATTATCGCTCAACAGATGGACAGGCTTCAAAGTCTTGAAAACATATTAGCCCAAGTTACACAAAATACTATTGATCAAGCTGCAGCACAGATTACATAGAGGGATTCTGTGATTGCCGAACAAGCAGATATACTGAAGGGCCTGCAGAATGACTACTTGTTACTGACAGATTGTATGACAAAGCTTGCAGTGCATATCATATTCTCCAATGTCCAACCATGAAGCATTCTCACCAGTTTCCAGACAGAGAAAGAAACAGAACTGATGGCAATGATGCATCAGCAACAGATGATCATGGAGAAATTTGAGGTCAGTGTCATGAAGATTCTGATTTGTATCTTAAACATGTTCTCTCAGAAAATTCAAGTACAACAGATAGCACAACCACTGCAACCATGACATGCTGCATCAGATGCATTGAGATCGCAGTTGTTGGGCCAATTTCCTGAAGTGAGTCTATTCATGGGCATGGTAAATTAGGATTAATCAATGAGAAGATGTCTGTGAACTCTAACACTCAAAAACTGAAAGCCACTTTGCCTGCTGAGCTCATGGAGATGATACAAGCCTTTGCCCAGCAAGTTATCCAGATCATTTTCAGGGACCTTTCAGTAGCCCAAACAATCAACCCCTCTCCACATAAACAGGCAACAAAGAAAGTTCAACAATTGATGCATAAGAAAGCTATTTCAGAGAAAGAAAGGAATGTGAACTTGGTGAGCTCTTATAAATTGTGATTGGCCATAGTTAATCATATGTTGAAGGAACACATTTGTGAACTTTTTAGTGAAGTATTCAGCTTCTCAAAGGATGAAGATTTCCTGCTTGTTCAAGGAGCAGCAAAGGAAGAAGTGAGGGTATTCACAGAAACAGGGGAAGATGGCCCTTGTTGAAAGTGATTAACTATAGGATGCTTATCTATTGCCTGAGTAGTGTATATTCAGTACATGAAAAAGGCTTACTTAATTTGTAGTGTACTTAGTATAAAGTGTAGAGTTCCAACTCCGCTTTAATTAGAACTTCTTTACCTCAAAACATCACCATCAGACAAATCTCCCAAGCCCAGTCCTTACCCCTAGTAAGTACATGGTTACCTGGTATGGTAGAGTTGCTGCCTCCATGTAGGTTCTATGATCCTAGCTGCTACAAGCCTAAGTACAGGCTTGACACCTAATACGTGTCACCTGGAACAGTGCAAGTTCAATAGGTTATGAGCCCTGGTTAGCATCCTGACTTAACAGTCAGTTGATGTGCCGGATCATCTCAAAGGACAAGAACCTCTATCAGTCTGAAAGGATAGACAGAGTAGATCTCATCCTAAGAGGGTAAACCTATGTTGGTTGGCTTTACTGACAAAGTTTCATTCCTAGAACTTGAAACAATGTCTGCACCCAAAGCCACCATCTTGCTCCCCACCTTCACTGGCGCCAACTTCAAGGGTTGGTGGTCCCAGATTTGGAGCTACCTAAAGGCCCAGCAGGTCTTCTGGGCGATTGAGCTCACTGAGTATGCTCCATCGGCCCCTGCAAACAACAAGGACCAAACTCTGGTCCAAAACTACCTGAAATAGCACAATGCTGATGATGCCTACATCAGGACTATCTTGTCCCATGTCTCACTGGCCATCAAGGCCAAGTTTGAAGTCCACAATACTGCCAAGAAACTCTATGATGCTTTTACCACTGAATACAACAAGCAGACGATCTCATCTGCCTATGTCATCTTCAAAAAGATCCTTGCTCACATCATTCCTGCCAACTCCAATCCCATTCTGCACCTCACAAACTTTGACAACTTGTTGATGAAGTTCCAGACAGCTGGTTACTCACTTGACCCCAAAATTGCTGGTATGATGTTGCTGGCAAAGGTACCCAATACCTACGATGTTGCAATCCAGAATCTTACCTCCCAGATTGACTCTATGACCAACAAGCCAAAGGATTCCTCAGTTGCAGAGATAGGTGCTGCATTGAAGCACAGCTGGAAGACCAAGGGTCTCCAAAGTCAGGGAAAGGGCCACCAGGCCAACAAGATCAGTGCTATCAAGCACAATGAGCAGAGCAAGGTGCCCTCTTTCCAACAGCAGCAGCAGCAGCTGGGGCTATAGCCTCTCCTGTCACTGATAAGGAAAAGAAGAAGTGCCATAAGTAGAAAAAGAAAGATGCTGCCCATGTTGCTGAAATAGCCTCCTCGACTTGGCTGGAGCAAGCTCCAGTCATTCATACATCTGCCAATGCCCCCCCCACTATCATTGACCCACATTTGCTGACCAATCAGCCAGCTTCTCACTACCAAGAAACTGGAGGTCCCACTTTCAATCCTTGCATCCCCCAGGCTTTCAGCCTGGCACATAGATTGGGCATTCAGCCCACTTTCAAGTCGATCAGGAAGCTAGACACCACCCTTGCAGATGCCGCCACCTCCTCCTACATTGCTGCTGAGACTCCTTATCCTCCCATCTGTTACAAGTAAGCGCAGTTCCGAAGGTTCCAGAACTTGTTCCCGTGGTTCCGACACTTCCAAGGTACCTTCCTGTGATTCCGGAACCATCGGAACTCTTCAACACTCTTCTACCAGAATGGAAGCCTGAGGACAGACTACCCCTAGAATGCTATTGGACTCTATTCCCTGAAGACTATGCTCCATATGATCATATGGAGATTCCTATTCCTGATTCACCCTGTTCCTCCCTCATTCTGCTTTTGTAACTCTTACCATGTGTCCCCAGAACCACTTTTTTCATGGACCTCTGCTCCTCCTGTCATCCTCCTTTTGATGGCAGTGTTGTCCCATTCTTACCATTGATCCACGAGGCCATTGTAACGTACCATGTGTCCTGTCCCATCACCCTTCCATTCCGAGATGGTTCCGGACTGTATAAATAGCTAGTTGTTGTCTTGTACATTCCTCAGCTAGATCTGCGCAATTATACACAGTGTTTAGTCTCATCCTGCCTGAGTCTCGAGTCTCAGCAGAGAACCCTTTGGATTTACAGGACTTTGTGTCGCCTTTGAGGACACACTGGGACTAGATGTTGTGCAAGCGTAACACCATCAAGCACAAGTACATACACTAGCAAGAGGAAGGAAATCCACTCTGCCCCAGCTGCGAGCTGGGATGATGAATATGATGATGACGATGAGCCCATTGGGCCAGTCATAGCTTCTTTAGTGGAGCTCCCTGATGATGAAGACATTGTTGACTTGTATGGCTCAGAGGAAGAAGAAGCCATGGATGGCATTGATTTTTTGTACATGCAATCTCTCTGGAATAATCTGATGTCATGCTCACCACCTCTGGTTGATTGTTTGGCTTTGTCTTTTGGGTCTACAAACCTATTAAAAATCTAGTAGTGGCATGTAATGAGTTAGATACATTCACTTTGGACTCGAGATCAGTAGACACACATGAACCTACTGTATCTAGGCATGAGCAATTGAATGTCCTTCAATGTACTTGCTTCAATTCACCCTGTTCAAGCCAGGAAAAAATGTATTTGTGGGAGAAAACCCCTAAAAACACAGTTTTTGGGTTATGAACCTAGGTTCGTCAACTCGGATCGACATTTTCATGGGTCTAGCACCCGTTTTAACACTCTGACTATCGAGCTGGACAGTTACAAACCTTACAAACCTTTACAAACCCTATCATTTATACCCAAAAACATCCAAAAAAGCGGTTTTTCATCTTTTTCTACCAAGTCTTTGGTGACAAACCTTCCTAAAAGTGGGTTCGACAGACTCCCCTGGATCCCCCCGACCCATTCGTGGTGTCCCGAACCCGATTCACTTCGACAAACCTTACTAAATGTCAGAAATACTGCTTTTTCTGAGGTTCATGTCGCTTTTCCCACTCTTCTACCACTTTGTATGGCCTCAAATCATGAGAGCTATCAAGAGGGATGTGGATGTAAGCATAGACATGAGCATGAGGCCAAGAACCTATGGATTTTGAATTCTGGGGCATCAACCCATTTTACTCCTGAGCGATCTGACTTTGTGGAGTATCTTGAACTCAAGGGAAAAGCACATATCCCAGTAAACACTGCAGCTGGTACAATCCACATTATTGGGATTTGCAAGGTTATCATTCATTGGAGGCAACCCAACAGTAACAAGGATAGACTGTTTCAGCTATTTGATATCAGTTATTTGCCCAACAGTGGTGTAAAACTCATTTCCCTTGGCCAACTAATGCAAGCAGGTGCTCAAATTAAGGGAGATGTGAAGTGCCTTGACGTCACCTATGGTAATGGTGGCATTCTTGCCTTCTTTATCCCTGGCCTTCATGGCCACAACATGTATACCATCGAAGCCTTACTGCTAGATGAGGGACATTTCATGCATCTAGGAAATCTCATATATGACATTGTCCATTGCTGCTTCAGACATCCTTCTAAGGATCATCTTAAGCATGCACACAAGCACACATGTAACTTCCCAGAAGACTTTGAAATCCCTCATATGGATAGTATCTGTCCTGGATGTGCTATGGGCAAACTGCCCAACCAAACTTTTGGTCCTAGCAATAGGAAATGATCCTTAGCTCCATTTGAGCTGGTCCATTGTGACCTGAAGTTGTTCCCCACCCTTTCTTATGGGTGTTACAAGTATGCTATGGTCTTTGTTGATGATTACTTAGGCTCTGCCTGGGTTACTACACTACAAACCAAAGACCTTGCGCTGCAAGCAGCCCACC
Source organism: Austroboletus eburneus (assembly GCA_038090175.1). Classification (NCBI taxonomy): domain Eukaryota; kingdom Fungi; phylum Basidiomycota; class Agaricomycetes; order Boletales; family Boletaceae; genus Austroboletus; species Austroboletus eburneus. The sequence continues at coordinate 468 of JBBPMF010000292.1, read as the reverse complement.
ACTTCTTAAAGATGACAGATGTTGAACTTACAGGTTCCAGGCAACACATATGAGGTGTCAAGCCTGTACTACCACTTGTTGCAGCAAGCAGGGTACACACTGGGTACACAACTCATCTAATCATAGATGTAGCATATTACTCACTGGTGACAGGAAGATGGGGTGCGCTTGTAGGTAATGGTGTGAAGACAAGAAGTGTTATTTAAAGCGGAGTCTGAAACTCTACACATATACTATCTACACTACATATTATGTAAGCCTTTCTCATATACCTCAAGTATACTACTCAGGCTGTAGATAAGCATTCCTTAGTTAGTTGCTTTCAACACTCCCCCTTGCTAAATACACTAGTATGTAAGCAAAAGTGACAGGGAAACTAATCTACCTGAGGGGAGTCATAGAACACTAAGCCCAACTTAGATCTGAACTGGTCAAGCTTGACATGTCCTAAGTTCTTAGTGAACATAT
>JBBPMF010000291.1:0-35654 GCA_038090175.1 Austroboletus eburneus | reverse complement strand
ACACGTCGGAGAAGTCGTGATAGTCCGGAGGAACTCTGGAGAGATTGATTTCTTCAGGAGGCTGGGTTGCTGAGGCTCGGAGATCATCTTCCTGAGGACGAAGCTGCAGGCTAAATTGAACAGAACCTTGTAGGCAACAAGCCAACGCGAACGCCGGAGCATTGATGAGCACAATCGGCGGTGCCTTGCAGTCAGAGAATCTTGGTGTATCGGAGGTGGGGGGGACAACCGGAGGTGGTGAAACCTTAGGCGTCGAGGGTGAGCTTGGGGGTGCTGGACTGGACTGTTGAGTAGAACGGAAAGAGATACTGCTTGTAACCCAGTCAATCAACGGATTGAAGCGGGTAAGCCAGTTGTGTCCTAGAACTAAGGAACAGGAGCCATCTAGCGAAGTGACATAGAATGTCGTCGGAGTGATATCACCAAAGGGAAAGAGAATGGAGAGTTTGAGAGCCTGAGTAATTGTCAAGTTTGAGGTGCCATCGAATAGATGGAGGAGAAGAGGTTGAACCATATAGGTGGACAGGTTATGTTTATTCACAAAAGACGTATCTATAAAACAATCGGAGGATCCAGAGTTTACAAGCACTGGGAAAGGAGAGATATCATGAGAGACTAAAGAAACAGACAGCATAAGTGACCAAGGGTCAGAAAGAGCGGACGCATTGAGACGGATCTCCTTGGGTGCACATATGGTGTCAACACGACCATCCGGCTGTGCAGAGCTTCGGAGGTCGCGCTCTATTTTTTCACCTCTGTGGAGGCCTTCGGTTTAGCTTCCAGAGTTGGTTTAGTGGCACGCGCTTTGGATGCCTGAGAAGTGGACTTGAGGCAATCCTTCGCAACATAACCACTTTGGCCACAGAACATACAGAGGTTGTTGTCAAAGCGTCGTTTTCGTTCGGCAGTGGTCAGCTTACCATCCTTACCGAGCTTCGACGAGAGGTCGGGTTTTGGCGGAGAGGTGTGGGGGGAGTCAGAGGCAGGGGATGTAATGGCGGACTTGCCCTTATGGTTGTTGGGTTTATTACCACCGGACTTGTTGTCGGATGAAGGATTGTTATCAGAGGACATTTTCTGGGGGCCGGAAGGCTTCTGTTGGCGACTGACTTCGGACTTGCACTCCCAATAATGCGCATCGATAGACTGCACAAGACGTCAGAGGTCGGCAAGGGTGTCAGGCTTGCCAATGCGGGAGACTTTGTCCTTGATCCGGTCCAGAAGACCATTATAGAAGTGGTGCCAAAGAGCACTGCTACCATAGTCCCGGACTTGAGAAGCGAGCCAGTTGAATTCCACCATGTATTTGTTAATGCGTTGGGTGTCCTTCATCGTCAGATTGTCTAATTGGTGTTCTGCATCTCCGACTGGGTCATGTGGGCCAAAATTTTCCTTCAACTCGAGTATGAAGTCCCTATAGCTATCCATCCATACCGGACGGGTGTCGGGATCTCCGATGTTAAGGAGGTCAGGTTCAAACCAGTTGAGGGCCATGCCTTTCAGATACGACTGCGTGTATGAGACTTTGGCGTGATCAGTCCAGAAGGCCCTAGGATGGTCCTGAAAGTTGAGTTTGCACTGGATCAAGAAAGTCCAGAGTTTCTGTGGCTCTGTACCATCAAACTGGTCGGGTTTGTGAACCTTGGTGCACTGACTACCGGAGTCTTCAGAGCGACAGTTGTTGGACTGGGAGAGCCCGCGAATAGTGTCAGCCAGATTGGCTAGAACATTGGCAGGGTCATTGTCATCACTGCTATCGTCGTCCAGGTCATTGCCGGGATTCCTGCCGGGGCCAGGCAGGCCAGGTGGTCCTGGGGGACCATGACCTGGTGGGCCTGGAGGGTTACCGGGGAAATCATTATTGTTTCAGCACCTCAAGTTGGGGTCTGTGTCTTCGGAGCTGTCATCACTAGAGTCATTTCCTTGAGGAGGGGATTGATGAGAGGGTGGCAGTGTCTGATAGTCACCCAGAACTGCTATCTCTGGTAACTCATCATCCTCAGGGATTTCCTTGATGCATGTGCAGAACGGAGGAGTGCGGATGCAAGGAGCTGAGTGACGGTTGGAGAAGCTCCGGAATTCGACTTGTGGAGAGTTACGAGGACGGAAGGGAGTGTATGGGTTTGCCTGAGCAGCTGCTCCTCGTTCTTGTTCGTGACGCGAACGTGAATGGGTCTGCATTGTGTGGGTAGGCATGAGTGATCGTTGAATGTTGTAGGAAGGAAAGGGAAGTGATATGTGAGGAACTCAAGACAAGTTCGAGTTCGAATATACTGTTAAATCCGGTCCCACAGAGGTCCGGGTACGAATCTCCGGAACGCCAGAGGTGTATGGTTTGGAAAGCGACTTCGGCTTCACCTTATGTGGTGCACCCTTGTTCAAGTCCGCTGTCTCTAATTTACGAGAGGGACGGAAGCCGGAGGGTCGGAGGGTCGGAGGCAAGTCGTCTAGACTCAGGCGAGAGAACACCAATACGAGATCAATGGCAAAGAAGTAAAGCGGGTGATTAAATCAATATTCGAACTGAGGTCTAAGCTAAGGGTACATGGGTTTATATATGGAGGTTGGAGTTTCGAAGAAGGAAAGGCTAGGATTGTGCGAAGAATACAAGGAACTGCTACTGTGCCAGCAAGTCGCACAGCCAGGGCTGTGCTTCCTTGTCCAAGCACAACAGTATAGAATGGAGGCTAACTAAATAGCAAACAAGGAAGTATAAGAAGGTAATGTAAGTATAACGTACAGGGAAAGAGCATAGGATTGGATGTGGAGGAACGGACGAGACCGGGATGACTTAGCAATGGAATGCTTCAACTCTGGAGTTAGATCACCGGAGGCAGCTGTACAGCCTCAGAGATGGCCAGAGGGGACTTGGTCAAAATCTGGGATATGACAGAAGCAGACAAGATGGATTTTGTAGACGAGGATGAGGAATGAGATCCCCTCGCCCTCATGGTATGTTCCAAAATAAAGTCACCTGTAAATCATGTAGAGAATCGGCGAGGAGTGGTCCAGGCTCAAGGCCAAAGGATGGCGCAGCAGGGCCAACAAAACCCGTACTTAATTCTCCTCTTGCATCTACTAACAGGTTCTCTCTTTTAAACATAGATGAAATCTCAAAAGAGTCTTCAAATGACTCACCTCTTTCCACGACACCGGTTCAGCAAAAGACTAGTGAATGCCTGAGGAAACTGTCAGCTATGCAAAAGCCAAATGTACCTTCGCTCCCATTGAGTGTTACAGCCTCTGTTCCATCCGGGGAACATGCAATCAAGAGACAGAAAAATTGGGTCATTAGCGGTCAAGTAGCCCAATCCTCCCAGGAGCAAAAAAAATTGATCCTCACAAAGAATGATTGTTCCTGGATGAAAACCGTAAAACCTTGGTCCCCTCAGTGGATCAAACAAATAGCAAACATCACCCCTGACAATCGCTTAGAAAACCATCTCTGGACTTTCATCCATGACTCAAGGTGTTCCAAGGTTGACGCTCAGTTAATCGCCCACCTCCGTAATGCATCACACGATGCTGCAGAGTTCATGCTCCTCGAACTTTCAAAAAAGCCCCATTATGTCAATAGAAAACCCTTACTGAATGCATTTGAGGTCCAGACTGTTATCACCACTCCCAGTGGCAAAACAATTCCAGTCACGACCCTCATCGATTCAGATTGTATGGCATCTGTTATCGACTGGCAGTTCATTGAAGCCCACCAATTGCAACAGGAGGCATTGCCCCGGCCCATACCGGCCTATAACACCAATGGAACTAAGAATGAGAACGGATCAATAACCCACTTCATCAATCTAGAGATCAAGATTGACGACCACATCTTCCAGATCCCATTCTCAGTTACCACTCTGTCATCACAAGCCATGTTCTTAGGCTTTGACTGGTTATGACAATACAACCCCTGTATCAATTGGCAGGAAAAGACAATGACGTTCTCCAAGACTCGCCTGCTGTGGCAACACAACAAGCTTGAATCTGACAATTGACTTTTCCAAGTCGAAAACAAATACATCACCACACTCGCTACCAACCTTGCAGCAGCCATCAATAAAAAGAAACAGGACACTACCTTTGAAGACATGGTCCCCAGTCACTACCATGGATTCAAAGACGTCTTTGCCAAGAAAAGCTTCAACAAACTCTCTCCGCGTAGACAATGGGATCATGCCATCGAGCTAAAGCCAGGTGAGCACAAGGTCAACTGTAAAACCTACCCCCTGTCTCTCAAGGAACAGGAGGAGTTAGATGCATTCCTTGAGGAAAACTTATCAACCAGAAGGATCTGCCCCTCTAAGTCCCCATTTGCATTCCCCTTCTTCTTTGTCAAGAAAAAGGATGGCAAGCTGCACCCGGTCCAGGACTACTGATGTCTCAATGACATCACCATCAAAAACTGATATCCTCTCCTGCTCATCAAGGAAATCATGCAGAAGTTACAAAAGGCTAAATACTTCTCCAAGATGGACATTCGCTGGGGTTATAACAATGTCCACATGAAAGAAGGCAACAAATGGAAGGCTGCATTCAGGATGAACTGGGGACTTTTCGAGCCCTTGATTATGTTCTTTGGACTTACCAACAGTCCAGTGACCTTTCAAACAATGATGAATCACCTACTTTGCAACCTCATCAATCATGAGGTAGTGATTGTATATATGGACAACATTCTTGTCTTCACCAAGGACCTTGATGAACATCACCGTGTCATCAAGAGAGTGCTTGAAATCCTGTGCCAATAAACTCTCACTCAAGCATATGAAGTGTGAGTTTGAAACAACAACTACAGAGTACCTCGGATTGATCGTCTCCAATGGTCATATCGCAACCAATCCCACCAAAGTTGATGCAGTCTGTACCTGGCCTGTCCCAACAACTCAGACAGCAGTGCGCTCTTTCCTAGACTTCCTCAACTTCTTCCGGTGCTTTATAAAGGACTTCATGACCATCGCTCGACCTCTTAATAACCTCACAAGTGAGAAGACTGAGTTTGTCTGGACCAAGGACTATCAACAGGCATTTGACATTCTTCACAACACCCTCATCAATGCCCCCATCCTCTCCCTCACCATCAACTTCGACCCATTCCGGATTGAAACTGACAGTTCCAGCATCAGCATTGGAGCCATTCTCTCCCAGCTCCAAAACGGCAAGTGGCACCCCATTGCTTATCTCTCCTGATCCCTTCTACCAGCAGAACAGAACTACCATGCCGCAGATCTGGAATTCACCACCATCATCAAAGCAGTCACCACCTGGCGACATTTCCTTCTCAACGCCCACGTCCCATTCAAAATTCTGACTAATCATTGAAATCTCACGTACTACTCCATGCCTCAGGATCTCTCCCAATGACAGGCATGCTGGAATCAGATCATGCAAGAATTCCACTATGCTATTGCTCATTGTGCCGGGAAAACTAATCCTGCTGACCCTCTGTCCTGGAGACCAGATTTTGAAGAAGGGATACAACATGACAATAAAGGCATCACTGTTTTTCCGCAACTCGCGGACTCCCCCCACATTCGTTTACAGCAGAATCATATGTCACTGGCTGTGGAGAATGCAGCGGCATCTGACGAAGGATACGAACCTATGGATGTAATTATTAATATATTGACATGAGAACACTAGTGGCAATGCGTGTAGCCGAAGACTCTATGGACATTGACTCTCAGATATGAGTAAGACAGCATCTTAAGGATGCAAAAGTAACCCATGCACTAGTGCAATCTCATCCTCACTTTTCCATTCGCGATAACATTATCTTTTTCAAAGACTCTCTTTATGTATCCAAGGACAAGAAATTACGAACTACTATATTTAAGCATTTCCATGACTCACCCCTCACAGAACACCCCAGAGTATGAGCCATGACAAGGAAGCTTCAGGCCATGTACTATTGGCCTATCTTGACCAAAGATATCAAAGCCTATGTCCGCAGATGCAACCACTGCCAGAAAAACAAGGCAAATATGCAGGCAAAGCATACATTACTACACCCACATGCCATCCCCTCTGCACCATGGCAACACATCTCGCTGGACCTTATCACCCCACTCTTGGAGTCTAAAGGTCAAAATTCCATATTGATCATAGTCGATCATTTCTCCAAAATGATCCGACTCTTCCCCATCAACGCTACCATTACTTTGCATGGAATCACTACTCTACTCTGTGATGAAATCTTTAAACTCCACAGTATCCTGCAGAAGGTCATCTCCGACCGAGGACTGCAGTTCATTTCTGGTTTCATGCTCGAACTGTATAAGCTCCTCAGGATCCAGGCAAATCCGTCCACTGCCTTCCACCCACAGACCGACAGACAAACTAAATGGTACAATGCATGGGTTGAGCAATACCTCCAGATCTATGTCAACCACCGACAATCCAACTGATCCAACTGGCTTCCCATGGCTGAATTCATGCATAATAACACTCCACACTCGACAACCCAGCAAATACCATTCATGCTCAACTACAGTCATGAACCCTGGACAGGTCAAGGATGGCAACGGTCACTTCGCAACGAGTCCACCAACGAATTTGCGAAGCAAATGATCAAACTACGGCAAACGGCAGAGGAGTCGCTCAACCTAGCAGTGGATGACATGAAGAAATTCTACAATTGAAAAATGCGTGAATCTCCAGATTATAAACCCGGCGACCTGGTCTTACTCGAAGCTTCTCACATTCACACTAACTGTCCTGCAAAGAAGCTCGATCAGAAGCGATTTAGTCCCTTCAAAGTCATCACCTTGTACAAACTAGACCTTCCTCACGGTTGAAAGACCATCCATCCGGTCTTCCACGAATCACTCCTGCATCCATACCATGCACCCACTCATCTGGTGCAGATAACTCCCCCTCCTCCAGTTCCTGATCTCATTGACGACCTTCCTGGGCAGGAAGTTGAAGAAGTTATTGATTCCTGAAGTCATGAAGAGAAGTTTGCCTATTTGGTGCATTGGAAAGGATTCCCAGTTGAAGAAGATGAGCGGATCCCTGTTAATGAGCTACCCCATGCACAGGAGGCTATCAAGCATTTTCACCGCAAGCATCCTACGGTGGCTTGCCCCACTCAGAAACTTCACCTCCGTCCCATGGACATCATCACTCCTGGTCTAGTCTTACTGCCCCACGAACCCATCTGCACATGTCCATCCTGTACTGGTACACCCACCTTCCAAGACCCCAGATTTTTAAAGTTCCATCGTCACTTTAAATGCCTTGATGACAGTCTCTTTGAAATACCACCAGTCACCAAGGACATCAACTCTTAGAGGAGGGATTATGTCAGGATTTTCACTCCATTCATCTCTTTCACTTTCATGTGATGCTTACCTATGCTCCCACATGACTTCATGACTCATTCCATATCATGTGGTGACAGTTATTCTATGACATTCCTCTCCTTTCCACGACTGCTTATGCGTACACCCTACATGGTTCTATGTCTGCCCTATATACTGGTCCGTGCACTAGATCGCATGTATATAGAGAGGGCTGTCATCATAGGACAACCCCATCTTCGGTTTATTCATTGTTTTACCAAGTAACCCAAAGGGCAACCTAAGGGCCTTTCTAGAAGTCCTGATAATCAGTGCTTGCCAGATCTTACCCTCTGTGAATCAAATGACAATGAATCCATGATATGATGCTGTGAATAGGGGCACCCAGACATCAATGACTAGGTGTATCGACCCCAGATGACTCTGTTTGACTGTACAGTTCAATCAGTTCACAACGACATGACAAACTCAGATTAGAAGGCTATACTCCCCTGGGAGTACTCTTTGGCTAATTCTGTGCGCTGTGTGTAGATGCGTGATACTAATCACGCGATACCGTTGCTGGTGATGGATTGCAACTATCACTGGTCCCCGCAGAAGATATCAACGTGTTGATAAATAACCAGTTTATTAGTAATAATCATCACTTTATCGATTAGATTACATAAGGGTCTGATAGATCAAGAAAATGAACATTGACTTTTTGGGACTTTTAGATCCGAGCCCGTTGAACTTTACATGTCTTTGGCCACTTTTACAAGGTCAAATTCAGTCTGTCGAGGGGATCGTGGAAGAATAATGCTGTTCAACTCGAAGAGCGTGGAGGTCGCGTGGGCCAGAAGGTTTGAACATGAAGTGTGGAGAATAGTATAGGATGATGTTTTATTAGAAGACAACTGGCTATCCTTCCGCGTGTTATCTTGTTTCAATTTATAGATCTATCCCTGCACTCGGGTGTAGACACAGTGCACTACCTAGCTCAGTGTTGGGACTCAATAAAATCATAGTCGTCTCATAAGTATGTAGCTCCGCACAGATACATTTCCACGTTACAAGCTACGGTGTTGGCTAAGATGAACTCAAAAAACTCAGCAGGTACTTGGTGAGTTGAACGTCGCGCAATGGCCCGACAAGGTGGTAACGTTCAGAACTCCAACATAGATATCATGCATGCACACTACTACCAGCTCTCACCCCGCCCTCTCAATTTCATTTATGAACGCCCTCGGCTTCGGGTCGCGCCCCAAAAAGTCCTAAGGCCAGCCTGTCAGTCTCACCGTGTGCTTGTCAACCGGTATTTGACGCACTCTAAGCAAGTCCATCTCATCCCTGCTACCGCCAAGGAGGAGGATCTTGTCACGGTACAGCTTACCCAGCTCGGGATCGAGTGGCGCCTTTTTGAACACCGCCGCATACATGTCAGTGGCAAACACGAGCGAGTAGGAGTACCTGCAATATGCGTCAGGTTCCACGTGCGAAACCAGGACAAGGTTCGAGCGCCGATACTTTGGACGATTCGAACGCACCCGTAGTACCCAACGTCGTATTCGCCGGCAATGTGTTTGAAGGTACCCTGACCCGGCTGATCTCCCCCTTGGAAGTGCATGATTTGTTGTCGCAGCTCGTTCCACAACTTGGTATAGTCGGCATTTACGTCCAAAGAGTTGTTGTGTATCATGAGATCAAAGGTCGCGTACACAACTTGCTGCAGATAGAAGAGCCCCACATTAGCGTAGCGACTGTACACATGGTGAGCATCTGAAAATTACAAATGTTGACATGGATCTCCCGACCTTTGGATGATCTTGGTAATCAACTCATCCGATAATGGCTCCTGTGTCTTGTAATGGCTCGACATCCTCTTCAGCACCTCTGGTTCCCAGCACCTGAAAAAGAAAGATGCGCCCCCCACTTTTAGTCAGTTACAACAACTCAGCATATGAAGTAACCCTGACCAGTTTTCAAGCATTTGCGATGGCGCCTCCGCAAAATCAAGTGCGACAGTTGTTCCATGGAATCGTGAATAGCGTGTCCGACTCAGAAGTTCGTGGAAAATATGGCCCATCTCATGAAAAAGTATCGTGACATCAAAATGCTGCATCAGTGCTGGTCGCCCTGATGTCGGCTTCGCCAGGTTAGCCACCATTGCTGCAAGGGGATAGTGTCCTTTCCTATTAGGCAGCTCAAAACCTGGAAGGATACAGAAGACGGCAGCATGAGGGAATTTGGCCTCTAAAAATCTAGAGCATGAGTGAGAGGCGGGGATGATTACGATAGCAATAGTGCAACAATGACATACCGCGAGGGAAAAGGTCGAGATAGAAGTATCCGATGAAATCCAACTCATTCTGTGCGCCTTTCTCCCAAACAGCGAACAGCTGGACGTCTACATGACAATTAGCCACAAGTCCAACAAAAAAAGTAGTGATAAAGCGATAACTCACCAGGATGCCACACATCCTTTCTTTCATCGTCGATCTCCACAAATTTGACGCCGAGAAGACTTTGGTATATGCCAAGAATAGCGGGGACAACGAACGCAACAGGAAAGTATTCTTTGACGACGGAACCATCTAGGTTCAAATCTTGCTCGACACGGAGGCGTCTATAATATCTGGAGGTACATACGACAGTTATCATTCCAACATCTCAAGAGAGTCATCCAAAGAGATAAAATACCTGGAATCCCAAACGTAGAAGTTGTCATCAACCGGCAGGCCACATTTCGTGTGCGCGTCTCTTCTAAGCGCCACAAGAATATCTAGTTCCCTCCTTCCCATAGGCTCCAGATATTTCTTGAGCTCGTCCAGAAACTACATGCAAGTTTGAGCAAAATATATGAACTTCACTCATCCTTACCTCTTTGACATTAGCAGCATTTTTTGACATCCTCACCTCGGTGGCATAATCTGCCCACGAATCATACTGTAAGAGCTTGGCAATTTCTCTGCGAAGACGGAGTATGTTATTCAGGGGCTCGACATTAATTGCTAGCCGAGCCTCGTTCGCCGTGTGTGCAGCCTTGCGCGTCAAAGGATTAGTTGCCCGATCGAGCTGTATTCAGTTTTTTTCCTCAAATGAAACACCTCTAACTGACACACGAGACTCACGAGAGGCCACATATCTGGGGTTTTGAACGTGACGTCAAACAGCACTTTGTCGCCTTCAGTCCGGTGCGTGTAGCCAGAGATCACCACCTCTGGAACACCATCCAGTTCCTCACGTGTAAAGCTGATGTGACCCGGTACTCGTAATCTATTCAATCACTACAATCGAACAGAACTGGCCAATTCACCTTCTCTTCATTGAAGTTTTTCTAGTGCATATCAGTACCGCTGATACCGATATAGAATGCAACTACCGACCAAGAATTCCAAGCACGCATCTGAAAGTTGGTCCTTGAGAAGCTTGAGTCTCTCCTTGTCTTCCTTCCTCTCGAGCCCTTTTCCCGTCGAGCAGCATCTTTTCGACAAGTCGCTTCTGTTCATCACTCAGCGTATCCCAAGCGCCAGTTTTACGCATGTTTGCCTCGGCAGTTGCCTTGGCTTTGTACAGGTCCTCTCGCATCGATTCCTCGTTAGCAAACTTACGAGAACGCTCATCGGCTTTCGTGGATGCATCGCGTAGTTCCTTGTCTGTCGAAAGGTTCTGGTAAAATGCGAGCGGTTCGGAGACGCACTTTAGCTCAGCTTCTGCGAGAGCCAACGCAGAATATAATTGAGTATCTAAATTTTGAGAAACAACCTAGTCTGTACCCACAAACACCTGAAAAGAGGTGATAGAGGATCAGTTTGTGGGTAGCAAATTACCAACTTTGTGGCGGGTGGAAAACAAAGCTAACATTATCGAAATCAAGTTCATCCTCGGGGAGCTTGACAATGCCATCGCTAGCTTGTTTGTTCTTCTCTAGCGCCTCAGCGATAAGCCTGTCGACATCCTGGACGGTATGTTTCCAGGAGAGTGGAGCTTGGGGAGGCATTAACAGAGTCATAGTATCAAGTGGACGCTAACTGCTGCCTTACAGATACCGTCCGTATAGCAGGCTTCCACGAAGGACTCGTGATACCGACGGCACGTGTCACAGGGATCATTCCTTAGGTGGTTTAGTGGTTGCTATGGTGGTGTTAATGAACTTGAGCTTGAATTGTCGATGAACATGTTGGTTCAACTGTCAACGTCACGAGGGATGACCGGGTACTATTCCAAAACCGTGACGATCCACACTCTAGTATTACACGTCTCAGCTCCTCTTTTCTTCACAAGGGCTGCCTGCTCGCAACCTTATCTATTGTATTCCGAACAAGTCCAACTAGTTCATCTTCTGTACCAACTATAGCCTCCACGCGACGTTCGCGCAACAAGAGGTCGCCAAAGACTGTTTCTGGATCAAACGAGGAGTGTGCTCTCTGAACAGCCTCAGCAAATTTGGCAGGGTGAGCGGTAGAAAGAATGACTTGAACTGTCGCAGCAGAGCTACGACGGACTCATCTGGTGAGTACAGCGCATTAATGACTTGCGAGACCTACTTGAAATTTGCAAACACCTCAGCGGCATGCAGCCCTACGGCAGTATGTGGGTCAGCGAGGTATAACTTGGTCTCGTTGTATTTTCGGATGGTGGCAATCGTCTGTGAAAAACGAGTCAGTAACCGATACAACGAAGCGATACTCAATCACACCTGTTCATCATCAGCCTTCTCTGCGACAAAGTCTCTCCGTGCGTACTCAAGAACCGCCGAAAGATCGACGCCCCCCTTGTTTTTAACCGAAGCCATCCAGTCGCGTACTTGGTCGCACGCAGCTGCACGCCTTGATGCCTCGTCATTCGCGGATGCATTCTGATAGGCAAGGTACCAGAGCAACCGTTCAAAGTTACTTGACACGGCTATATCCATGGCTGGACTGATGGTTGCGTACACACCACCTTCAACAGGACTGGCATTGGGATCAACTTTCTGGTATGCCCCACTCTTCCAAAATCGGGCGAGAATATCATTCGCATTTGTAGCGACGCCGAGTTTACCCATCGGCAAGCCCATACGTTTGGCGTAATACCCTGCGAGAATGTCTCCGAAATTGCCCGTAGGCACGACAAATTGGATCTCGGAGCGGTCAACATCGACTTCGGGGTTCTTGAGGAGTTGGAAGTAAGCAGAAAAGTAGTAAACAATTTGAACGAGGATTCGAGCCCAGTTGATGGAATTTACTGCTCCAAGATGATGTTTTTCGTTAAATTCCTTGTCGGACAGGAGGCTTTTGAGAACATCCTGTAAGCAAAGGGTTGAATCATACCCGTCAGCATAGAACATCGGTACTTTCACTTACCTGACAATTGTCAAATGTCCCACTGACAGACAAGTTGTGGACGTTCTCGTCGAGGACGGTCGTCATCTGAGCCTCTTGAATCGGTGAGACTCGGCCACGAGGGAAGAGGATGAAAACAGATATGTTGGCTTTGTTACGCAAGCCGTAGATCGCAGCACTTCCAGTGTCGCCACTGGTAGCACCGACAACAGTTAGCTTCTCGGGTGGTTCCCCGGGCGCTTTTCGAGAGTTGCGTCTGTTGAGAAAGTACTCGAAGAGGTTTCCAACGAGCTGAAGCGCAAGGTCCTTGAATGCATAAGTGGGTCCGTGGAATAGCTCAAGGACGTGATTTTTAGGATCGAGTTGTACAAGGGGTGTGATGCATGGATGTCGAAATGCAGATGGGCCGACAGTATATGTCCTATCGACGAGCGCGATGAGATCGGATGGAGGAAGCTCATCGGAGGAGATGAAAAGTGAGAGGATGCTGATGGCGAGCTGTTGATAGGAAACACCAGCCCATTCAGATCGCCAATTTTCAGGAAGATTGGGGACATCTTTTGGAATGTACAGTCCACCGTCTGGGGCGAGGCCAGCAAGGACAACCTATCACAAGCCCGTCAACATGGAGAATAGCAGGGCGATATAGCTTACGTCTTCAAAGGACTGCTCGCCCGGGTGCCCGCGAGTGGAGAAGTACTTCATCGTTGTCATGAACGAGAGCAATGATCTCGAGTCATTGCCGATCAATCCTTTTTCGGAAAACCACTCCGAAAATATTTCGGTTCTTTCGGCGCGGTCATAGGCTCAGCATTATTAGTCGCTGTACCGCTATACTGAGTCTACTCTTCGGGCTGCATAATCACCTGCGACCTAATACAACTACTCTTTGCAGGTATCCAACATTTCTCAAGTTTCTGCAGAAGGACAAGAGCGTATAGCCTCTTCGCTACATGCTTGAAGTTACGTGTGGCACCAGTAAGCTCAATATCCGACATGTTTCGATACAGCCCTGCAACCATGAAGCAATTAAAAGTTGGAGCTTCTTTCAGGGGCAACCAACCCACCATCAGCAGGTACTCCCCATGTGATAAAGTTTTGCGATCACGTCGGGATGCTAAAAAAAAGTCATCGGCGCTGCTCATAGATGCTCACGCGCATAGGAGTAGTTGCTGCACGCAAAAAACTTCAGTTCATCGGCATGCTATTCGAGTAGCAGGTGAGATATCATCGAGCTAAGGATCAAGAGACGAGTAGACAAGTATAGATAACCGTATCATGGAGCCGTCTCTTCGCCGGCTGTGGCCTTTCAGCCCTAACTACACTGATAAAAGGTCAGCGCTTCAGCCATTACCAAAGTTCAATTCGACTGTGACTTACTCCAACAATTTCACCAGCCCTCGTATGCATGATGAGCGCTACAATGAGACCTAAACGCATATCAAGACAAGGTAACATAAGATTACAGTGTTGAAACGCACCGTAAAGCCCCAGGACTTCAGCGAAGATGAGAATTAGAACCTAAACGGAGAGTCAACAAACGGAAGCATGACATGGGCAAAATCGTCACCATTCCAACGAACAACCGCGGTTGCTGCGCAGTGCCTCTCACACCTGCGTCACCAACGATCCCAATAGCAAATCCAGCTGCAAGACCAGCAAGGCCGACAGAAAGACCAGCGCCGAGATCAATAAAACTAGATGCGAGAGACATGGACGAGCTGACTACAGCCGAAAGTCAGTTACCAAACAAAACACAAGCCATAATCAAGCATACGCGAGCTGGAAATAAGGACAGAGACGACTAGACCGTAAATCTGTATTGCACGGTACTCGTCAACATTGAGTTAAGAACAGCAAGGGGATACGAACCGCAATGATACCAGCCATGATAACCGGAATAACGGATCTCATAACAAGGTCAGGCCGGAGGACACCCATGGCGGAAATACCAACACCAGACTTGGCGGTACCATAACTAAAAACTGGTCAATTCTGTGGAAACTTTTGCACGACGCGCTTATACGAACCTGGCTCCAATACCTGCGAAAGAAACGCAAGAAGTAAATAGTACATTCAATAGTCGTCACGAAGATGCTGGATTCTTACAAGTGAAGACGATTGCGCTAGTGCAACCCTACAACATTTCAACGTCGGCTCTCAGAATAGTGCATTAAAACTCACCATTGCACCAAAGAAAGGAGAATACACGGGGCAAAGATCCGACATTTCTGGGAAGTTGCGGGAGACGGGAATAGATGTATGTTGAACGCTGAGCAACTAAAGTAAATTGCTGGTCTCAAGGTACGAGCAAACTTTAATCCCCGACTCAACCCAGCTACTTTCCTTCCTCATTGTTTAATCTCCGATATAATGGTAGCCACCGGCTTGTCCTTGTAAGTTGCAAATTACCAGCAATACACCGAACGTTGGGTTTCTGTCGGCCCATCCAATTGGTTGATTTGCTTGGTAAATTCATCAGATTTGTGAAAAGTTCTCGGACCGTACCAATCAGTAGGCAGGTTAACCGATCGATTCAGCTTCCGTCACTGCAAGCCGGACACTGCAAGCTGTCCCCGCACCACCTGTTTGTAATACCACTCTTATTAAGCGTGCGTCGGCGCAGTCGTGTTGGTTCCGAACTGTGAAGGTAGCCACGCTAGCGAGGCAAGGGTTGATTGGCAGTGTCTCTTTTGAGTCGCAATTTGTATCCCGACAGTTTTCTTCTCGACCGTGTTCCCTAACGTGGGTGAGATCCTCGGTTGGTTATAGCTTTCGCTTAGCATGTCGTTGGGTACAGTGAGTTGGATTCAAGTCCGAGTTCTGTTCTTGTTGGCACTGACCTAGTACTCGACCATTCTCTGCCTTTTGAAACTATTGACCACATTATGTGTAGATTTTTCTCTACTGAAAACTGCCTTGCCAGGTGTAGGGTCCAAATATAAACATTGAGGAGGCTTGAAATCGTCAACGCGCCCGATTATGAGATTCCAGCGCTTCCTGCTGCAATGACAATCTTGCCATATACTCTAGAACGTATGCGCACGTACGTTTCGTCTGTCAAGCAAAAGAAGTCTACTGTCCTTCTCATCCGATGGCGGATTGAAGCTAGCTCCACATTTCTCAGGCCAGATCTCCAACAGGTATCTCGTGCTTCGTGACAACACATGGACTGTGACCTATTTTTTGTTCTCAGACTGCGTAACACTATTGGTGGTCGCGTCACCCGCTAGTCGACGCGTCGTACCGTTTTTGTTTGTAAATCTAGTTGATGTCGAACAACGCCTGACCCACGGACGATTGAAAGGCCATGCTTCGCCACAGGTCAGACGTCTCTTCGCACGATGTTACCTCCTCCCCTTCCGTGTCGCCATCTGGTACGTAGTCCATGTCGACGTTCCGCCCGTCACTCAACTTGTTGTTCAGTGGTGCTGGTATCAACTATCGCACTCTCGTGATTACCATCGGAAAATACTACCCTTGTATACTTAAATGAAGCACACGACAGCCATCGACACAGATGGCGACACACCGAGTGATTGTCGATCTTGGGCTGTAGGACGACTTTGAACACGTTTCACAGTGAAAGCAGACCTCCTGGTGACGAGCAGGAGTTGCAGGCGATCGAGTGGGCGGTCGGACAGCGGTCGGACGAGACGGACGTGCTGGATGTGTGGACAGACGCTTAGACGAAGCCGCGAACGTTCGACTGGACGGGCTGATCATTTATCTCCGATGTTGTGTGATTCACTCAGAATCACTCTGATGGTGATGTGATGGCACTGCCGCACACGGACAATCTTTTTACGTTTATTGTTGGTCGGTTTTCTTTCGGTGGCCCAGCCGACGGCTCACAAAAATCACACTGTCTCGCTTGAAAACATGTGTACCATATGCTACCAAAAGACCGACGATCGTTTGTCATATCACCCAATCAAAGTCGCCTTGGCTCGCGGTGACGTGTCCATTTCTCCACAATGTCTCGGTCCAACGTGCCACAACGAATGGAACGTGCCATCGCGAGAATAGCGTGACCATTGCGCCTTTGAAGCGACCCGGTCCGAATCCCCGAGGCCCCGCATGAAAAGAAAAAGTGTGGACAAATCCGGACTCGAACCGGAGACCCCCCGCATACAGCACCATGCTAAGCGGATGTGATAACCAGCTACACCATATGCCCCATGAAAGCGTCGTCTCTAAAATTATCTACAAGCCTTATCACACTCGATCGCCGACAACTACGACAGCTCGGTTCGTCATTCTTGACCCCCACACGCATGTCCGACACGATCCACCTCAAGATCGAGTTCAGCGGCGGCCTCGAGCTTCTGTTTGGAAACCAACGCACGCACGCACTCACGCTTCCCACACACGCCGCCGCGAAACCGACCGACGTGACGGATCTCATGCATCACCTGCGCACGTACGTCCTCACGGAACGTCCGGAACTGTTCATGGATGGCGACACCGTGTATGTCCTTTCTCTCTCTCTCTCGCTTGTTTCGGACGTAGATTTGAACGAGAGTAGACGTCCCGGTATATTGGTCCTCATCAACGATACGGATTGGGAGCTTGAGGGCGAGGGCGCGTACGAACTCAAGAATGGTGACGAGATCGTGTTCATCTCGACGCTTCATGGAGGGTGAGCGAGGCGTCACAAGCTATATCTCGGGAGATCCAAGATGAGCGCAAAAATTTCGGTCGGGCCAGGGGCACGGGAGAGCAGATCAGGTCGATTACACTCCACATTAGCAAGTATCTAATAGTTTACCCTCCCTCGCCTCCTTGACGTACCCCTGCATTAATCCAACCACCTTGCCCAGATTTTGGCCATATTTGGCTGAAACAGGGACCACGTTCACCCGGCGCCCCACCGCCATCTCCGTTTGCACATATGCCTCCAGCCGACGCAATTTTTCCCTCGCCGCGTTCACCGCATCATCATCCCCATCGCTCGCCAGGAGATCCGCCTTGTTGGCAATGACCAGACGCGCCTTGTCACTCATGCCAGGCTGATACTTGTCTAGCTCCTCGCGTAGAACCCCAAGCTCGTCCCACGGCGCAGGCCCAGCCAGATCAACGACGTACACGAGCGCATGCGACCGTTCGATGGATCGCAAAAACGAGTGCCCGAGACCAACGTCCTCAGATGCACGCGAGATCAGTCCCGGATTATCCGCGATCGTAAACCGAAATGACTCGAGAATAGCAAACTGGTCAAGCGAGGGCATGTCGGCGTGCTCGGCCGAGGACGGTTCGGGCTCTAGTTCTGGTTCTGGGCCCTCGTCCATCTCTGCGGCCATCCGTGCGAGTCTGCGGGCTTCTTCGACGGCGGTTTCCTCAAAGATACGCATGTCGTGGAGTTGGCCCTCGAATGTCCCGTCGTCGGCGACGCGAATGACACCCACGACCGGGTTTAATGTGGTGAAGGCATAACTCGCCACCTCGGTCTTGGCACGACCACCTGTGAGGGCGCGGAGCAACGTGCTCTTGCCAGCGTTGGGCATACCTACGAGCCCCACGTCGGCAATGATCTTGAGTACCAGTTCCAGTACGACGCGCTCGCCTTCGTGGCCCTTGGTCGCAAACTTGGGCGAGCGGTTGAGTGGGGACAAGAAATGCGGGTTGCCCACTCCACCGTTTCCGCCCCGTGCGATCAAGTGGCCAAGGTACTCTGTTTTACCGAGTGCGAGGGGCGCGTCAACGTCTTCGACGACGCGCTCGACCTCGCTCAGATCAAGATGAGTGGGCTGTTGGGCACGCTGTGCCCGTGCCCACCGCCGCTCGCGTTCCTCCCGCCACAGCGCCGCCTCGGCCTGCTTGAACACGTCGCGTTGTACATTGTCGTCCTCGTAGCGCGGATAATGCACCCAGCGACGCTCCATCATGTATGCGCGCCTTGCGTCGAGCGAGAGTCCTGCGAGGGCCTCCTCCTCTGCCTCCCACTCGTCCTTGGCGCGTCGTGGGTCGTCGCGCGGGAGCTCGCGCACGACGGTTCCGAGGGGGACTTTGATGACCGTCGGTGCAGCGTTGCGGCCGTTTTGCCAGGTTCCGCGGCCGTTGGCGCCGGGGAGGCCACGGACACGCTTGGGGATGGCGGAGAGGGTGGTGAGTTCGGGGGTGGGCATTACATAGACGTCGCCGCCGCGGCCGCCGCTTCCACCCGAGGGAGGGCCCATGGCCTTGAATTTTTCGCGGTGAAAGGCGACGCAGCCGTTCCCTCCTTTACCTTGAGCAAGGGTGAGACTCGGGCTCGGTGGGGAGAATGGGGACGCGTACCGCCTCGGACGTGGATGACGACATGGTCAAGAAAAGATTCGCCCTGGCTGGTGATGTGAGGGCATGTGTGTCAGATGCGGACGGGACGCGTACGCCTTGTCGCCGTTTACGCTCCGTCTTTGAGGTGAACGTGCGTCTCAGGAGGAAGATGCTCGGCGATGCTCGGGACATGGAGAAGAAGAGAGTGTTACAAACAATGGTCAACACAATCCTACTAGTTTGTTGTCGGTAGTAATACAAGAAGGCGTAGAGATAAGATGTGTCCTTGGTACAATGACGAGATCATCTTTCGGCGTTCAAACCCAACAGTCTACTGGGCGTCAATGCATCGACGTTGGAAGCATTGGAAGCTCTGCGGGGGGAGGTGGAGCTGATACGCAAGAGGAGCGATGCAGCGGACTCGTCCTCAGGGGTGTAGACGGGGGACGAGACAGGGGACGCCTTCGGGTTTGCGCGTGGTGCGAAGCCGGAGAAACGTGGCTGCATGTGGGTCGATGCGGGTGAGAGGAACGTGCTGGAAGGGAGAGTGAGGACGGGTGGGACGGGGTACCCGGCTGTGGCAGGTGCACAGGTGGCCGAGCTGGGTGGAGTTGGGAGCTGTGTGGGTCTGGCGGATGGTGCGGGGTCGAACGAGGGGGAGTGTGAAGGGGTGAGGAGGATGGCGCGCTCGTCTGCAGGGAGCCAGGCGGAGATGGAGGGGAGGCGGGACTGGTCTGCGACAGAAGAGGCGCGGGAAAACTCGGGGCGGTCACCCGGTGCAAAGGAGATGGGCTCGTTGCAGCGGGGGCAGCCGGAGTGCTCGAGCTGGCGGACCTTCTCGGTGAGGTCCTGGAGATAGGCGACTGTGCGGACGAGGATCTCGAGCTTGAACTCCTTCTCGCCCGAGGGCTTTGACTTTGGACGGATCTTTTTGGGGTCAGGATCGTCCGAGTCCGAGTCGTCGTTCTCGATGGAACGCTTGTACTCGGGGGGTACTAGCTCGCGGAGAGTAGCGAGGGCGTCGTTTATTTTAGTGCGACGGGCCTTTTCGATGAGCGAGTGATTTATCTTGCGCTGGGCCTCACGGGCAGCACGCGAGAGGGTGCCTGGTCTGCGCCCGCGGCGCTTAGCAGGAGGATGCTCGTCGTCGTCGTGTGAGGATTCGGGGAGGGACTCGAGGGCGGGTTCGTTGGAGGTGGAGTCAGCGCGGAGACGCTTGGCTCTGCGGGGCGGGTTGCACGAGGCAGCGTAGACGTCCATGTGGGGATCGGCTGGTGCGATGGGGCGGAAGGAGGACATGGACGACCCTCTCGTTCTTGCAGTCAGCTCACTTTAAATGTCGTGTGCGCCATCCAACGTGCTCAACTTTTCATTGGTCCGTCCACCGCACGTGTGTCGCTGGTCACAAGAGCATCTCTCATCACCCATAATGCTCCGTCGCATCCTCATGCCACACATTCCCACACAGTCCCATATACGTACCGCAGCCGCAATTATCATCGGGTAGGTACGCCCCTCCTCCCCGTCCCCCTCACCGTGCTCACCCTCGACAGCGACGAGATACTCAACGGCAAGACTCTCGACCGCAACTCAAACTACTTTGCCCGCTTCTGCTTCGAAAACGGCGTCGATCTGTGCGCATATACCCAGCCCCTCATCCCGAGCTCACCCACCCCAGAAAGCGCGTCGAGGTCATTGCCGACGACGAGCATGAAATGTGCGTCATCACCTCACCTGTCCGGGCGCTTATCTCACTCCCACCAGCATCGAGGCCAGTCGCAGGATGGTCGACCGCTACGACCTCGTCATCACCACCGGTGGAGTAGGCCCCACACACGACGGTCCGTCCCTCCTCCCCCCGGAGACGCCGCTCATCTACCCCCACCTAGACATCACATATGCCTCTCTCGCCAAGGCGTTCCGCCAAGAACTCGTATACCATGCCGAGACGCTCGAGCGCATGGAGCAGTTTGCCCGTCTCCGTCCCCCCTCGGCCCCCCAAACCGAAGACCAGCGAACCGCACGCAAACGCATGGCTCTCTTTCCGAATGCCGCCGAAGTCCTCTTTGTCTCCTCCGATCTCTGGGTCGTGAGTACCCCAAAAGTTTGTCCTTGCCCCTGTCTTACCCCCTCATAGCCTGTCGTCCGACTCGAGGGCAAACTATGCGTCTTCCCCGGCATCCCCGCCCTCTTTCAAAAGATGCTTGACAACCTAAAGCCCTTTCTTTCTCTCCCACCCCCCGATGCCCGCCTCTGTCGCCTCCAGGTCTTTACAGAGTACGTCGCGTGCGACCCCCGGTCCCGATATAGCTCATACCTTCCCATCAGCCTGCCAGAATCGTCCATCGCACCCTTCCTCACCACCCTACAGACACGCGTAAACTCGGAAGGCATCCGGATTGGCTCCTATCCGCTCCTCCAGCGTGGCGTTTATGTATCACTCATCGGCGTAAACCGTGATCGCATCCATCAACTCGCCCAAGAAGTCGAAATCGAGATCAAGGGTCGCATCGTGTCTGAAGAGGAGGCTGAACAAAAGAGACGTTCCGTTGGTAGTCCCCAACCATGATCGTTGTTTTACCCATGCCATCATTCCAAAATTTATCTCTTATCGTGCCCACTCCCCGCACTCCTCTCCATCGTCCTAGTCACCACGCTTGTCTCTCAGGTGACACACGTTTTTCTCCGACTGATCCTAGTTTAAAAAAAGAAGGGAATACGCGCATGATAGAGGGCCTCGAACCATGCACGCGACAACCTCGCGGGCACACCCGTAGAAGGGAATTCACATCAGTCACCGCGTCCCGTGGACCCCCATTGACCGGCACTCGGGGGAAAAACGACAAGCACCCCCGTTGCGGCTTTAAAAAAAGAAAGTTTGACGTTAGACGCCTTGGAGCTGTATCGTGCATGTCATCGAGCAAGGAGAAACGATCCGAATTCAAAGTCTGGGTATCATGACACGGGTACATGGTTTCCCAACGACAGAAAAGAGGAAAAAAAGTGACACGGGTAAAAGGGCGCAAGATTTGGATCAAAGGTATTGATAGGAATTAGTAGGATGCTACCACGTCCGTCAAAGAAGTTTGAAACCTGTCCAGAGGGGAGAATCGATCGTTTTGGTCGTCGTCGTCGAGCTGGTGGCGAGACTCACTGGAGAGAGATCGGTTATCGACTCGGCCCTGTCTCATAGATCAGGCAGTGGCAGCGATACCGCATCCCTGATCGCATCCACGACCTCACGCCCGACAAGCCCCTCTCGAATCATGCGCTCCAACAGCCGACTCATCCACCGAAAACACTGCCCCTCCTTCCCAGACCCCGGCCGTGCGTCGTACTCGACTTCGTCGGCACATTCGAGGATTTCCTCGCGCTGATCGCGACTAAACACGCCGAGCGAAAAAGTCTCGTTGTGCTGCCGCACACACTCGTCGACGACGATGAGATCGGGATAGACGTATCTGTGCACATTGTCGCGCTCGTCGAGGCGGACGACTTGCCAGACTTCCTCGCCATCGTTGAAGACGATGTTCACCCAGTAGATGAGGACGACGCGGTGCGAATGTGGGTGGGCGATCTTGCCAGACGCTTGGAGGAAGAGCTCCTTGTCGGACTCGTCGTCGGGGTATTCGTACGATAGAGGATTATATTCAAACGTCAATCGTTTTGGATGCATCGAGACGAGCGTTTTGTCTTTTCGGAAAAGAGAGGTCAGGCGTGTGCGTGCGTGGGGTGGACGAGGGAAGGGGGAGGGGAGGGGGTGGGGATGAAATCCTCCTACTATCGCGGTCGCCTCGCGCTGTGATTTGTACTCGTTGGATTGGCCCGATGTTCGTTCGCGGCGTTTCAACATGTTGGAAAATAAAAAAGCGTTGATGAGGGCGGGTAGGTCGGGATAAGCTCCGGACAGATAAGCCCGTAACATGTTTCGTTACGCCGCTCAGACCTGGAATATCGGATGACCATCCGCACGGCTTTCAAGTTCAGCGCTTTGACGAAGCACAGTGAGCGGCGCATGGAAACGAAGCCCGGATCTCATGCAAGGACCAAACGGTCATGTGGTTCCAGATGGGGTTAGATGGCGGGGGTGACGATGGTCATCATCACCCTTTTTGTTGGCGGGGTGGTCTAGACTGGGCAAAGCGCTGCGTTCTAGGCCAGTTGCAGTGCTCCGACTTGGAGACCGACGGTGGCACGTTTGCGGTTTTGGCAGCGTCTTGTCGTGTCCATGTCCAAAAGGGTCGTCGTGGAAGAACGTGGCTCGTGTGTCGCACGTCGTCTTGTCATGATTAGGCTCTATCATAGCCGCCGTTTTGGGTCCGGACACATTCATTAATGATCATCAAACAGGCTCGGAGGTCCACTTCTACCATCACTATTTGGCTGAGCCTTTCCGCGAACGCTTCGTCCCCATCTGAAGCCCGACGTTTATTCCCCTTCCTAACATTAAGTCTTAGTATGAATCAATTAACTCGCAGTACATATGTTTAAGTCCACAGGTCCACGCAATGCTGTCATAAGTACGTGTCTCCAGTTGGAGTCGACACAAGTCTATCATTGTGCGGTCGTGGGCGTCATCATCGACCAAAACCTGTAAAGTAATACAGAAACGAACAGGTAAGAATTCCATATTACCGAAACGCAAGAAATCAGGAAGCACGCGCATCGTTTGAGCAATTCCGTATCCGTCTCGGATGGTACAATCTCCGGCTTTCCGTCCTCAGTATGATTGAATAACATTTCCGTCTCGCCAACGTTGTATTTGTTCCATACGGGAGTTATGTTTGTCGGATCAAACCTTCTGTTGACATCATAGTACTTGGTAAGCGACATGAAAGACTGCGAGAAAGCTTTGATAAACTGGGTGTTGTTGTAACGGAAAGAGGTGTCTCTAAGATAGTCAAACAGACCGTTGGTTGAGAATGTGAAGTCACAGGAGTCGGAGAGTGAAGCGTACATGTTGAAGTAATAAAACTCATCATAACCGTGGTATGCTGGTGCGATGGCAAACAGACCCTGAAACGGTTTCGTTCAGTCCGTATAGGACGTTTCTAAAGCAGACTGGAAAATTGACCTTCCACGAATTCCCAGCAAATGCTTAGAGCAAGTAATAGGTTGGACACACGATTATGGCTGTAAAGTTCAGAATGAGCGATACTAGTCCGAGTTCCAAGTTGCTCGACTTACAGTCTCCTATTACCTGCATTGCCTGCTCAATTGCAGTCCCATACTCGTCATACACAATTGCAGCTTCATGGACTTGTTCTGACGTCATATCCGGGAAAAGCTGGGAGACATAGTCCACGATAGTTAATGTCTCGTTCACGTCGACGAACATATTCCCCTCTTCCTGATTGTTGAACGCAAGAAGCACTTTCTTCATGAACATTAAGTAACCGGAGAAAGACACGACGAAGAAAATCACATACTCCGTTCACTTGGCCCTTTGCAAGCGTGACAGTTGGACGTTCGACAATAAAAGTTCCATCCACCACAGGAACAAACAAAAATGCACCATAGAAACCAGAGGCCGAAATAACGGAGTTTGCAGTCTGCAAAGTTGCTACGTCTGCAGACTGCAGACATGTGAATGAATTAGCTCTCGATGAACACCTGCCCAAAATGAATCACATGATCAGGATGAATGTGCGAATCAATGTCTCACCCGCTCATAGAAACAACTTTGTTGTACAACAACTAATCTCTATTAGTTCTCAGGTCCTCGGATGATACCAAAAATGTAGCAGCCTACCTCAGGCACCCGCTCGTTGTAATAGTACTGGGAAGGCAAATACGTGGAGCTAACCATCGCAGCGTTGAAAAGTGGTGGTTGAGTGTCGCCTCCGTTGGCGACAATATGTTGCAAAACAGAACCAGCACCTGCGGATTCACCCCATATTGTCACATGAGTCTTGTCGCCACCGAACAGTCCAATCTAACAAAATTCATAAGTAGGTAAGCATGAATACACATTAATGCCAACATACATGATCCTGCACCCATTGCAACGCAAAATTCTGGTCTACTAATAACGCCGGATGATTTCAGTAGGGTGTACAACAATGGCAATAATATTTAGATTCACTCACAGAGACCAGCGTTCAGTACGCCGTGTGCTTTGACCTCAGTGCCAGAGAGGAATCCTAATGCAAGAATCAGGTTAAATGACAATTAACTCAAATTGAAAGGGCATACCAAATAAACCTAGACGATATTGAATGGCAACAACGACCACAGTATTCAAGGAATTTTCGAGGAGATTGGCGACATAATCCCCACCAGCGTTACCAGAGACGTAACTGAGCTTGAAGAAATGTAAATTCAAATGCTTACATCTCAATCACATACCCTCCGCCGTGAATCCACACCAACACAGGGAGCACACCGGCACCGACACGGTTCGCAGCCATTTTTCCTGGTACAACAACGCTGATATTGTTTATTCTTTTTCCCTCATTTAGTTGGGACAACTGTACTCACTTGAGGAACAGACAATCTTCATCTTCTGAAACTCTCGGCGTTGTGATCTGTCGTTTATTGAATCCGTACGGCCTGACCAGCGTTGTCATGTTTTCGCCCACCCCGGCTTGATAGCACATGTTGGCGCTTTGCGTAGCTAATTGAATACCAGACTCGAAAGCCGGTGGTTCTGGTGCTTTGAACCTCAAGTTTCCTAAATAGCAAACTCGACGGGGACGGTGATACGACGTGGCGAATGAACCTCACCTATTGGTGGAGCTGCATAGCGTATTCCAAAAAAATTTGTAGTGTTCTTCTGTGCATCAAAATACCCCTGGTACCGTGCATAAGGGAGATCCACGACAGGGGCATTCATGTTCGTACTGGCGACTGTCGCAGTGCCGAAAATTAGGAGCGACAAGAAGAAAATTAACGACTGCAACGCAACGCGGGTGGGACCACGAATCATTGCAACGAACCTAGCGATTTTCGGAATGCATCAGCGTGGATTTATATATGAGTGACGTAGCTGCATAGGTTCCGAGCCCAAAAAGTTTAGCAGCAAAACAGCTCAGTCACCTGCTGAGGGTCATGCCGGATGGATCTCGGTACCCGACGTTCTCTTCAGAAAGCGACTCACGGACATCCGAAATAATCGCTTCCTAAGTAGAATGTCTGGAGACATGTTATAGGCAAGTTTGGTTTCCGGATAATTCCGAGCTTAAGAGAGGACCTTTCCATTTTAGAAAGTGAGACACTCGTTGCGCAACTCAAATGAACATCCATATAATATTAGCTCAAATGCCCCACTCGCAACTCAAATGGCACGCCTGCAACTCAATTAAATCAGCCCGACGATAACCCAAACGCCATGTTCATGACCCAAACAACACACTTGCAACACGGGCAGCCCATCCTAGCCATCCGCTATTCAATCAAGATACCCACGACCCAAATATGTATCAGGCTCAACACAACCAACCCAACCAACCCAACTGCAGTCCATCCATGCCAGTCTTGTGTTTTACCAATTTCTGATTACGCCGATCTGACATTGCCGAGTGGCGTTGGAGCGTCAATGTAAGTCCGAAGTTCTAACTGTAAGTAGCTTTCAAAGCTCGGCTGCTGTGGATGTCATCAACTCATATATCAGATATCTGAAAAGTTGGCGAAAACTCTGCGCAGACAAATATAAAAGGACTAGCGTAGTTTGGAATCCCGTTAGCACAAAATATGTCCCATTTGGACACGATTTTGAGCGATCCACCAATCAAAAGGCTTTCCTGCGGAACGTAATTCGCATAAACTGACAACTTTCAACTTATCCCATGTTTTATTTCAGACGGTTTGCAGATGTCATGATGCGTGTAATTTTTACCCGAGTCCAGAGGTTCCACTGGAACCTCCGCTTGGAACGGTACATTCTTGGCCCCCAGGTCATCCGATCAAAGTGCACGAAAAGTATACGAAAAGAATGTCACGCGGTTACGTTATAAGTCAATTGTGCAGATCGGCGGCATGGTCAACAACTTTATTTTCTTCTGGTCATCATTTCCCGGCATCAGTAATTACACAACCGTCTTATCCGGTGCTTGCCGGGTCTTATGGCATAACATTAGCAACGTTAGCACGTTAGCTGAGTCGAGCAACACCGGACTTTTCTGCCCGTCGTCTAAACGTTCTTGCCGAAACTTAGTGCGAGGAATTTACGCCCCAATAAGGCAATTGTGTCACGTCACGCGTGACGCGCCAGGCGCGAGTCGAGCGGGCAGGCTTGTAGGAGGGGCGGCGGACGACCTCCTCACCACTGTGCGTCAAAAAATAAAATAATAATAATAAAATTGAGGCGGGCAGGAGAACACTCAGGAGGGGCTTCTGAGAGAGCGAAATGGGTAATTAACATTGATGCAATCAACCACAAAGTGCGACCGAAGTTGTAAAGTGCTGTAAAGTGCCCATTTGGCAGGGCTAAGTGCGTAAAGTATGGAATACCGGACAACCGCGATCTGTCAACAGAGCAATATCACTATGTATGGTAGCGAACTTCTGAAGGACACCGGACAGTCCTTCGTGTGCCAAATTCGTGCCGACTAATATTAGTGTGCGCGTGTTCTTAGCTTGGAAATACATATTCCATTCGTCGCTCGTCAAACTGCGGAATGTCGAAGTTGCATATTCTGTGTCGAACTGCACAATGATTGAGTGCATATGGCCATCAATTGACAAAACTACACTCTGAACCTGCTTAACCCAAACCCATGCCAGAAGCAAAAATTGTTACACTTATGCTGCTCCTTGAAGAGTTCCACTCCCAACTCAACATTACCATCACCGAAAGTGTTTCATCATTGCCAACATCACTGAGAAAATATGATCACCAAATATTTAAATAATAGTAAATGCTTATGGGCTTGTAAGAATTCAAGGATCTGTGGGCCAGGTACATTGCATTGCATTTATATAATCTCTGATATGCAACTGGTTACTCTACAGATGATTATGATGAATACAAAGGTGAAATAGATGCAGAGCCATCACTCTTGGTTACTGAGTTCACATCAGATGAAGATGAGTCAGAGTCAAAGGATTTACTGGGGGATTTGCCATTGGAGGATGTCATGAATTTTCAATTACTAATTAATTACTCATCAATGGACACTGCCTTTTCATTACCATATCATATATAAGTATCTGGGAAACACAGAAGCACTCTATTGTGTTTCTTGTTGTTTCTCAGGTGCATATGATTATACCCTAGGGTTTCTTATCTCTCAATATATATTGTTACTTAGTTTGCTTGTCTCATTTGTTAAGCATGCTTACTCTTAGGTTTTTCAACATTAGAAACACAGTCATGCTGAGCCTACTTGTTGATGCTTATATTTCCATGTTCATGACACCATTGAATATGTTGAACTTCTGGGTTCTGAATGTCATGTATTAGGTGTCAAGCTTGTACTTTCATCTGTCTAGCAGCATGGCAGAGTGGAGAACACTGGAGTTGTACTGAACAAAGAGCAATCAATCATAGTACTCACTAGGGAGCTGAGTTCAGAAGGGAAAAGAATCTTAATTGTATCTGTCTAGCTGACAGATATTTGTTCTATCTCAATACATTAACTATACTGTTACACTTGCATAACATCTAGTTCCAGTGTGCCCTCAAAGGCAACACAATGTGCTATAGAAGTCCTGGGGTTTCTCTGCTAAGACTTGAGACTCAGGCGGGATGAGACTAAACACTGTGTATAATTGTGCAGATCTAGCTGCAGAACATACTAGCTAACTGTTACACTTGATGTGATCAAGTATAGATCTGCAGAAGTTTGAGGGCTTATTGTCACTATATAGCTGACAGGATGAGAGGGCCTGATGAGGGGGTTCCTTGACAGGGAGGCTAAGGCCGGTGTAGGATTAATGTTGGGTCAAAGAGGGGGAGGTCTGCTCAGGGGTCTTTCTTGGCAGAGGTTCTAGGGACCATTGAGGACTGAGGGATCAATGGATCTAAAAGCATCACAGGGCTAGTGACAGATTGAGGGTATGAAGGGAGCATCCACTCAACAGTAGGACAAGGACTGGGGGATCCAAGAGCAACTCCAAGATACTAAGTAAATTGCAGGAGGTCTAAGATAGAGTATATACA
The DNA here is from genome assembly GCA_038090175.1 of Austroboletus eburneus. Taxonomy (NCBI): domain Eukaryota; kingdom Fungi; phylum Basidiomycota; class Agaricomycetes; order Boletales; family Boletaceae; genus Austroboletus; species Austroboletus eburneus. The sequence goes on along the minus strand of JBBPMF010000291.1, from coordinate 6,693 downwards.
TAAGCCAAATGATTAAGGGTAGACAAAGGAAGAAGGTGAGTCAGTGATAGAAAGTGATGGAATCGCAAAGAGGCTGAGTCACTACAGAGTGGATGCAATGGCATTGGATAAAGGTTGGTAATACAGCTGCGGATGAGTCATGCTAAATAAGTAAGTGGAAATGAGAAGGCAATGATAAAAGAAAAGGAACCCAAGCAGGGCTTGAACAGTGAGGGTCAAGGTCCTTTGATATACATGACAAGTAAATGTAAAAACAAGAAAAGAGGGGCCCAACAAATCATAACATTACCCCTGTTGTATGGGTGAGACTGCGATGAAACCTTAGTAGTCACCAAGACAGGACCCAATCTCATTGTCATCTGCCTCAGCACTGACAAAGAACTCATAGTCATCTGCTGCTGGTGGAGAGAAAGGGGGAGTGGGGACCTGATGAGGGATCCAAACATTGGGGTATTGTCCTGGTGGGATAGGATGGCCATGGCACAAAGAGGAGGAGTTCAAGGAGTGGGGGGACTGATGTGTAGATGAGTCCAATGAGGAGAAAGTGAATATGCAGGAAGTTCATGGGCACATGGGACATGCATGTTGGGGATGTCCAGGGGATTGCCTGTGGCAGATGGGACATTGATAAAAAGGGCAGAGGGGACAGTGATGTCTGAGGTGATGGCATTGGTAACATGCCTCATGATAGTAAGGGTGGTTGGGGGAAAGGAACCAGACTCCTTGGTTACTGGCCCAGTGTTAAGACCGGGTCAGACTTGGTGGATGAACTCCATAGGAGCTCTGTGAATTTTGATGAAAAGGGGATGGAGTGGGACTTTGGCTTCAGCAACTCAGAGTGGAGTGCTGTGCCCTTGTCGGATCATTGGTGGTCCCAGATTTCAGAGGAGCAGAAATAGGAAGAGCAGGAGAGAAGACAGGGAAAGTCTGAGTTGTCTAGATTGTCTAAGTCAATAACTAGCTAAAGTACAGGCGACATGACAGGACTATATCTACATATATGGAGGTCAGAGGCAGTGTACAAAGACAATGACTGGAAATGTAAGTAAGTGAAGCTGGGGAAAGGGAGACAGAAAGGAAACATAAGCAGAGCTGTGTGAACACAGAATTGGAGAAATCTAAAAGGCAAGACTAGTACATAAGGAGAACAAAGAGTAACATAACTAGAATATACAAGGTGTGGAGAAGCAGAGGTGCAGAGGAACATAGAAGTGGAGGAGTGTAGAAGCAGAGGTGTGGAGGAACAGAGGTGTGAAGAAGGGCTAGGAATAGGGATATGACACCCAGTAGTCATTGACATGATCTAGGGTAGTGACTTCCTGGGCAGAGAGTGGTTCAGAAGATGCAGATGGGGTAGAGACATGATCATTGCCTGTAGCAGCAAGATTCTGGAGATATCAATCTATGTTGATGATAAAATCTGTCATGTCCAACTGATGCATTAGCTGGATGAGGTCATGTTCCAGGGTTTGGTGGAGATAACAGATATGAAGGTTGGCCAGAGCTTGAGTGGCAGAGGTGGTGGAGGTGGCAGCAGAGATAGCAATACAGGAGTTTGTCAGAAAGAGACAATACATCAGGGTGAATGGGGAGTGAGTGTCATATCTCTAATCCTAGCCCTCCTCTGCTCCTCTGTTCCTCTGCTCCTCTGCTCCTACACTCCTCCACTCCTCCACTTCTATGTTCCTCCACTTCTCCGCTTCTCCGCTCCTTGTACATTCTAATTACATTACTCTTTGTTCTCCTTATGTACTAGTCTTGCCTCTTAGATTTCTCCGATCCTGTGTTCACACAGCTCTGCTTATGTTTCCTTTCCATCTCCCTTTCCCTGACTCCACTTACTTACGTTTCCCATCATTGCCTTTGTACACTGCCTCTGATCTCCATATATATAGTTCTGTCTTGTTACCTGTACTTTAGCTAGTTATCGACTTAGACAATCTAGACAACTCAGACTTTCCCTGTCTTCTCTTCTGCTCTTCCTATTTCTGCTCCTCTGAAATCCGGGACCACCAATAATCTGACAAGGGTGCAGGGCTCCGCTCCGAGTTGCTGAAGCCAAAGTCCTACTATATCCCCTTTTCATCAAGATTCATGGAGCTCCTACAGAGTTCGTCCACCAAGTCCAACCTGGTCTTAACAGTGAGGTTCCATGTGGACATTGAGTGCCATGGTGAGACTGGAGTCTCGGAGTTCAGTGGCGATGGCAGTGGCGAGGTCATCGTCAAGGGGTGTTGGGTGGTTGGGTAAGGCAGTGGGGGGTATGGACAACAGGAGGCATGTGGGGCAGTTAGAGATTTGTTGGGAAAGGGGAATTGGTATCATAGTGGGGACAAGGGGTTTGGGATGGGTCCAGCTAAAGCTGGGCCATGCAGAGGGAATGCCTTCCACATCATTGCAGAGGCATTGGATCAGAGAGGGGGAAGGCATGGGAATGGGTATGTTGTTGAGTTTGAGGGGATTGTTGGTGATAATGATGGTAGACCAGCCAGCTTCAGTGGTGTCAGAGGGAACATTGCTGGGAGTGGAGGAGAGTATGGAGAGAGTAATGAACATGATTGTGAGGGATGTAGTTTGATTAGAGATGGAGGAAATTGAGTGACAACATTTATAGTCATTGAGGAGGGGCTGGAGTTTCATAGGTTCTGTTCAGGTTCCCAGGAATCTTTCTTGGCAGTGTATCTCTTCCATCAGATCAGAAAGAAATGGAAGGATGGAGGTCCACAATGGTAGATGATTTTCTCAATTTCATATTCCTCATGTCCATTGATAAGATCAGGCAGTGGGAAGGGGTAGTTCAGCCCATGTATGGGGTTTTTGCAGTAGGGGGATAAGAGGAATGTGTGGAACACTGGGTGGATTTTCCATGATTGTGGGAGGTGCAGCTCATAGGTAATGGGAGATAGCACCTTAACAATGGTAAAGGGTCCTTCATATTTCAGTGCAAACTTTGGGTTGATGATGGAGTATTTGAGATTCCTGGCTTCAAGCCAGACTTGATCAAGAGAGAATTGAAGCTCAAGGACTCAGGGAGGTTGGTGATCAGATCACACGAGATCTGTTGGAAGGGATGAGTGCAGGTGGAGTGGATGGGAGTGAGTAAAGGGACAGTGGGGTGGGTATTGGCTTTGTGTTGCTGACATGAGGCACAATCTTCGACATATTTACTTATGTGTCAAGCAAGACTGGGCCACCAAAACTCAGTGGCGATGAGTTGGTGAGTTTTGATATATCCAGGGTAACCAGCAGTCTCATGGTCATGGCAGCATTGAAGGATAGAGCATTGGAGGGAGTCATCAGGGAGTATGTAGATGCATCCTTGGAAAGTAAGGATGCCATCATTGTATTGCCAGTTGGAGAGTCAAGACTGAAAGGTGGGGGGAATGGTTCCATCAAGGGATTGAAGGGTCTTGAGGACAAAGGGGTCCATCTTGGAATGAGATGAGATGTGCCCCTGGAGCATGGCATTGATGACATTGACAAACAGGAATGGGGGAAGGAGGGTGACTCCTTCATTGTCAGCGTCATCAGAGGAAAGAAGATCAGGGCAGTGGAAGAGGGCATTGGGACTGGCAAGGAGTTTACCAGGGACATGGATCATGGTCAGGTCAAAATCTGTGAGATCAAGAAGCCAACAGGCTTGTCAGTGATTGAGGTTCTGTGTGGACTGGAAATAGGTCAGGTTTTTGTGGTCTGTGAAGACTTGGACTGGGTGGAAGCTATCATGGAGGTAATGGCACCAGGATTTCAGGGCTCACATGATAGTGAGGAGTTCCCAATCATAGATGACATAATTTTGTTCTGCTGGAGAGAATGACTGGGAGAGATAGGAGCAAGGGTGCCAGTCTCTATTGGTATCTGTCTGAAGGAGGATAGCACCAGAGGCAAATTTGAAGGCATCTGTTGCTATAGCAAATAGAGCAGAGAGGTTGAGGAGTTGGAGGACTGGGAAGGCAAGAAAGAGTTCTTTGAGGTAATCAAAGGACTTCTGACATTCAGGGGACCAGGCCCAGGAGCTGGTCTTCTTGGTGAGATTGATGAGAGGGTGAGTAATGGAAAAGTAGTCTGGGATGAAGCAACAATAGAAGTTGGTGAAGCTGAGAAAGGATTGGACATCACAGAGCTTTTCAGGGGTGGGCCAGGATGCAATCCCATTGAGTTTGACAGGATCCATGGTGAGTTGACTGGGTTTGATGATCATTCCTAGGTATTCAACTTCTTTGGCAGCAAAGTTGCACTTCTCAAGTTTAAGGTGAAGGTGAAGGTCCTTCATACACTGGAGGACATGCTTAGTTCATTCAGTGTGGGTTTTCTCATCAGGGGAGAAGATGAGAAGGTCATCCATGTAGATGATGAGCAATCCTTTGGCAATCATATTATGGAAGGAGTCATTCATAAATCTTTGAAAGATGGCAGGGGAGTTGATGAGACTGAAGAACATTACAGTCGGTTCAAAGAGTTCTTTATGAGTAATAAAGATGGTTTTCCATTGGTGTCTGTCTTTGATTTGGATGTTGTTGTAGCCCCATCAAACATCAAACTTTGTGAAGACCTTGGCATCACAGAGTTTGTTGACAAGGTCAGAGACTAGGGGGAGGGAGTAGGCATTGTAAACAGTATGTTCATTGAGATACCTGTAGTCCTGGCATGGACGAAGTCCACCATTCTTCTTTTTGGTGAATAAGAATGGAAAGGGTTGGAGGGAGTTTGAGGGGCATATTTTTCCTGAAGCAAGATTCTTGTCAAGGAAAGTTTCCATAGCCTTTTGTTCATCTGGGGAGAGGGGATAAATCTTTCCCATCTTGGGCATGAAAGATTCATTAAGGTTGATCTCATGATCATAGAGGCATGAGGGGGATATGTGGTCTGTGGCTTCCTTTGAGAAGATGGAGATGAAGTTGGAGTATTTAGGGAGAAGGGTGACTTTGGGTTTGGCTTTCTCAGCAGCCATAGCCAACTTGGTAGAGTTCGTGAGTTTGGCAATGAGGGGATTGCCTTTGGGGATAAAATAATAACCACATTGGATAATGCAGTTGATGGTGTACTTGTCACAAGTCCAGCAGAGATATTGAGATTCCATCTTGTAATTGAGGTATTCATAGAGGCATCCACCATAGACAGAGTCTACTTGGATGTGGTAAGGGGGTCAAGGGGAGGGCTTGAACTGTTGGAAACAGATTTTGTATTGGTCCAAGTTGACTTTGTAAAGCATGTAAAGCTCCTTGGATTGATCTGTGGACTAGTTGATGAAGAGAGTCTGACTGAACCAGTCAATGGTGGGGTTGATGGCTTTCAACCAGGGGAGGCTAAGGTTTTGTCGACCACAATCCATGATGTAGAAGAGAACTTTGTGGGCAAGTCCTTTGATGTGAACAAAGAGTTCAATGGTGAATTGAACTCCTTTGTCCGTGGGTCCCTGGTTGAGGTTGGTGACATTGAGGGAGAAGGAAAGTTGGGTGGTGGGAAGTTTGTTTTTGTGGACAAAGCCCCAATCAATGCAAGAGATATTGGTGCCACTATTGATGAGGGGGCAAGTATCAACAGTTTTCAACATGTGTGAAGGTACAATAACTTGAACAGGGATTTGCATTGAACTGCATAGAGTAGATACATTTACACATTGTACTTTAGAAGAGTCTCACATTAGTTGAGATCTCTGTTTTAAAAATCCTTCTTGGGGAGAAGGGTGAATTGGACATGACAAATAGTGAGGTCATTCTTATTGTTGTCATTGCAGGTCTGGAGTTTGGGGAGGTTGTCATTGACCTGTTTGACTTGTTTGACTGAAGTCTTATGAGGTTCTTTGGGAAATTTGATGCATGTGTTGGTTTGGTGGCCTTTCTGCCTGCATTGTAGGCAATGTCCTTTTTTGAAGCATCATTCCTGCTCCTCAGGAGTTAGCTTAGGGGGTTTGGGGACATTGACTATGTTGATGTCCATGGTGTCAGGATTGTGGGTTTTCTGGAAAGAGGAGGAGGTAGAGGGGGCCTGGTAAAATCAGTGGTCAGGAGTGGAATGGGTGTGGTGTTGGTTGACAATGGTCTGAGCATGGTAATTCTGGACTTGAAAGTAAACAGCCTTTGTGTACCACTTATTAACTTTGGTAGGGACTGTATCCATGAAGAGAATGTGGCAGAAGAGGGAAGGGGAAATAGAGGTAACTCTGATTTGTTTCCTTTCAACAGAGTGTTTTATGCTTTAGTATACAATGTATCCTTTCTTCTCACATTATTTGAATTCTCTTCCCTTCCTATACTTTCAATTTCTATGTCAATGCTCATTGACTCCTCTCAAATCACCATGCCCCCCACATCTATCTCTGCCTCTCATGTTGATCCTGCTCTCCTTGCCATCCTTACCATCCTTCAACAAATCAACATACAACTTCTGGCACAAGTTGAATATCTATACCTTTGTGAAAGAAATGAAGAATGGGATTGTCAAAGCCATGAACTCCTTGCTTGTGAGGATGAACTCTGCACCTGCATCCTTGCATTCAAACTTCAGCATGCCATGCCTACTCAGACCCAAAATCTCTCTACTACCCCTGAAATTATCACCCCATGCTGTCATATCCCAAATTCTCGCTAAGTCCCCTCCGCTCCTCCGTGTGCATTACTTCCGCTATTCCGCTCCTATGTCCTCCGCTACTCCGTGTCCGCTCTACTTCTTGCGCTCATGTACGTTATGTTA
>JBBPMF010000290.1:0-35675 GCA_038090175.1 Austroboletus eburneus | reverse complement strand
TCGGTCTAAATACTGGGATGTTGTGGGAAGTACTCGCCCCGAAAGAGAGGTAGGCTGTGGAGAAGACTGTGTCCATCAAAGACAAAGGCAGGGTAACGGAACACATCAGTGGAACACATCAGCGGAACGGGCGGTGTAAGGATCAGGATCAGGAATGATGTGTTCCGCTTCGGCTTTCAGAAAGAAAAGAGAAGTAGTCACTCTCTTCAAGAGAGGACATAGACGCAAAGACCATAGAGGAAACAAAAGAGTAGTCCCTGTCCCCTTCAGTGGAGGAAATTGTAACAACTCACGCTCAAACCGTGGTCACCAAATTCCATTGCCTTCACCTGACAGCTGCTCGCCCTGCCACTCGCCTCCGACTATGCCCCATCACCGTTCCCCCCCACTCTGGGACTCGTCACCCTCCCTAATGAGCCACCATGCACTTGTCCCCCATGCACAACCACTCATTCTACCTTTACAGACCCTGAGTTCCTTGAATATTGCAAACAATTCAAACAGTTTGATGATTCCATGTTTGACACCCCTGACTGTCTTTTATGTGCATCTTATGAGGACATGTGACCTTGAAAGGGGGGTAATGTCATGAATCTTTTTTGCTTACTCATACTTACACTCTCATGTGACTTCTGACTCATTCATATCACATGTAGATATTGTTTCACAATGTTCTACATCATTCCATGGACTATTACCATAGTAAGGTATCCAACCTGCCCTATATCTTATGCACGGACCATTGTGCTCATGTATATAAGGGGTACACTCATCGTAGGAGCTCCTTACTTTCAGTTTATTCATTGTCTTTGCGAGTAACATTAGGGCAACCTAGGACCTTTCATCAAGTCCTGATAGGATCAAGATGCAAGGACAATGGCATGGTAGGGTCTGAGTAAGACAGGATCTGAGTACATGTTAATGTGAGCATATCTGAAAGGTGGGGGTGAGTTTCTGTCAAATGGACACGCAGGTAATGTGACTTGTCTGCAACATTTTGAAATCAATCACTGCCTCACGACTTTGGAGGATAATGCACTGCCCAGTAGTATGAGTTGCAACTCTCGATACTGATAGACTGGCAATAAACCATCTCCCCATCTGGAAGTCATGTCTATCAGTTGCATGTCATGTCCAGGTAATGTAGCTTAAAGCCAGGCTACATATTGTCAAGTGCAAGGATAGGGGCAATATTTTTTATGTAGTAAAAGGACCTTACATCTTACAGCCCAGCATTAAAATTCTTGGATTACAGGTTGTCTCTTTACAAAATATGGCAATCTACTTATTTGTATACAGGTCAATGTCTCATACAGTCTAATCTGACCTAGTTGTTCCATCCTCTCTTACCTCCTCAAGGTTCTCAGGCTCGTTTTGCTTGACATCCATGAACATGATTGCCAATTCAACACCAATGCAAGAACCTGACAAGCCAAATGTGCTATTGATGCCCGTGCCTTGCACATTCCATGCATACAGCTCCCGCATGCTAATAACAAACTGAGGGGTTAGGATAAAAACTGGCACGTAGTCCATGATCGCCACCAGCGAAGATTGCCAATCCACTACTAAAATCATATTCAAATCTACCAATAGATTGAGGAGCTGGAATGCCAATATTCTAGTGTAGCCATCATTAGTTTGGTTTGCTTGATGGTTTGCATTGTAAGGGGAGGACAGAGAGTAAGGATACCTATGCGACAAAGTAAACAACACCCTCCTTTATGAGCAAGCTCATGTACTGATTGAGTTCCCATCGCTTTGTTGTTCAGTACTTCTGTAACAAGTCTCTCATGCATTTGATGATTGCAAGGATACATATCACAGTACTGTTGGTAACTTGGAGAGTGACAGTGAGCCATTGTATCCAAAGATAGGAGGCAGGCATATTCTCAGATAAACAAAATGAATAAGTCAGAATTTGATCAACAAATACTGCAATGATGGAAAGCAAACATAGTGAAGGCAGTCAGTTGTTTTGGTAAGTTGTTTTGCAACTCACGCACCTGATATGTTCTTTGGGTTACCATAGATGTCATTTGTGAGGATGACGGAGATATCTGCAGTATATAAAATGCCAGCAGAATTACGAGGACCAGTCTTGATCGATTACACATGGCCCATATGCGAAAGAGCATCATCACAGTTATCAAGCCATTTAGAGGTCGCATCTGCAAATGATACAAACACTCACGGTCAGCTGAACAAAGAAAGAAACCAAATGCCAAGCCTCCTATGATCCAGGTTGTTTTACCTTATAATTAGTCCGAGAGAAAATCTATCATACAGCTGTCTGTTAGTTATCTCATTGATGAGTTTGTTTCGATAAAGAGAGGTATTCAAATGCCTACATCTATGCATATGATAAGCATTCATCAGCTTGTTAATAGCAAGGGATGCATACTTTTGGGGAGATAGAGAGGAAGCTGCTTCCAACTTGATCGCATTTTGATGAGCTTCATGTTCCGAGGATAAAACACATGAAGAGACATATGAACAAAGCCATCCAGCCTGGAAATTGGAACTGCTTCAGTATACATATGATATCAGACTGGAATGATAATACCTCTTTACAGAATGTAAGGACTGACAATTAGTGAAAAGCATTTAGAAGTGAGTAACATTGTACCAGGCTTTACAATGCACCATAATCATATACAATAGCAGTAATGATGATGACTACATGTAATGGTTCATTGCCAATCTTCAGCATGAGTAGTAGTACATGCAGGCAAGTGTACATACCAGATATGTGTTGTGACAGAATAGAGAGGAGTAGTCTTGAAGACTAGAAACACTATAGTAAAACTACCATACTTGAACTGTAAGTAAACAGTGATTAAGTAATCTGGTGGCTGTACAACTGCACTCCATTTGCTAACTAGTGCTATCCGAATATGCAATAACAATATGTCATCATTTGTGAAAACAAAATTCAGAACAGTCTGTAGGGGAGAAGACATAGTCTTGTGGAAGACAATGGAATGAATAGGAAAAAAAATGATAAAATTTGGTGGGAGTATCATTATCAAAGCCCTCAGGATGCCAGGTTCTCAATTCATATGTACTCCTGAGTTGTACTGAAATAGTACTGTAAGAAGGTTCCATTAGAATGGCGATATCAATAATATGCCATTGATCAGAGACGTTCCTCAACAGCAGACCTAGATTTTTTTTTAAATCTTAGTATCCAGTTTCATCTGACCATGGAGTTTTATGGACCATGTGATGGTTTTCTGATGCCTTTGTAGATTCAACTGTCACCAAAGTCTTCACCTCAGTAGTGCCTTGTCTTCATACTTCTCCTTTTGGAAAGGCACATTGGTGGGCTAGAAGCCATGATCATTATTCTGCTATTCCTGCACATTTATCAATAAGTCGGCTGGTGTACACAATCTATCTGCTCTCTTGATATAAACAATACAGCCCATGAGTAATAAAACTCACAGGATGGTTGCATGTACAAGAGTTTCTTGTTCTTCCTTGAATTACTAGAAAATTAGCACCAGTGAAAGTAATTTTCAAAAACTTAACCAAATATGACATACTTTCTTGGCAATGTAGAATTCTATCTATGAGCTGTGTGCTGGGGCAAAAATGTTGGCATTAGTGGATCCGGATAGTAAGATTATTCAGGATTATGGTTGCTAACCTCCCTTGCTCACCACTTCTGGTTGTATAGCAGTGTAGGTGCTACCGTGGTTGATGCTTCCACTGCTCTGAGTCATAGGGCAACCAGGCTGTTGTTGTGAGTTGCCTAGTTGTTGTTGTGCAGAGATTGCATTTTGCTCACCTCTGCCCAACCATTTTGGAGCTGAGGCACCATGGCAGTTGCAGAGTACCCCCTTTGACTTGCAGCCCTTGAACTTGTTGAGGATTCCCTGCCCAAATGGGAGATGACATTCTTGATGACTTATCTTCCACTTGAGGTACTCTCGCCATGAGCAAGGGGGACGTGTCATGTCATGAAGCTAGTTTATGGTGACTGGGATGAGCATACACTGCCAGCAGCAGAGTTATGAAGTGGGCGGGGCAGTGTTACATCAGCATGTCCACATGCCCTCAGTGGCACATACTATCTTTCTTAGTTCTATATTTTGACAATGAGCTCTTCTTCCATATTGCCTAGGGAAGAGTTTGCTGATATATTTTGCAAGAGGTATGGTGCCATGGATTACAAATGGGGATTTCTTTGGGAAACATGTTAAGTGTTCTCTCCAATTTTGTGATATGCTTCAGTGATGCCTGGTCTGCATCTTTGCATGTTGCCTTTTCATGGAATCTCTTCTAGGGTTCTCATGATGACTTTTTCGAGATGGATTCTTACTTAGTACCTGAATGGCAGTGATAATGAGGACAGGGTTGCTCTGACAGAGTTTGATAACTTGATGCTCAAGACTGGAAGGAACTGCTAAATGCCATAAAAGCAAACCCCGTTTTGGCCTCCTCCTGATCATAGCTCAACCTTGGTGATCTTCACATTGTAAGTCATGAGTGTTGAAATTGTGATCACATGAACAAGATCACATGATAACAAAAAGGTCTGAACAAAGTCCAGAAGCAATCTCTTATTTCTTATCAGAGATCAGATATCAGAACATTCTAGACAATGACATCATAAGTTTAGACTCTTATCTATGACATCATAGATAACACAATCATCCAATTGGATATGATCCTGGTTGTCAACCAATAGGATGAATCAGTCTTATCATGCTGACTGAGCATGACACATAAGATATGACACATATCAGCTGATGCTATTGATAGAACCAATAGCATTTCTCTCTCTTATCTAGTGTACACATCATCCCCTCTAGATATAGTAATTGTACATGATCCATGCACATATCCTATACATATATAAACTCAGGACTCTGAGAGGGATTTCTCCTCAGAGTTGGCAATACAGTCTTCACTCAGACTACTCCCCTCTCTACTCTTCAAGACTTTACCCAGTAACCTCAGATACAAAGGGTAAGTATTTCCTCACTCAGTCTCTTGATATCTTCTTCACTACATGCTCTGCCCCTGGATGACCTGGGTATCAAAGAAACCTGCTGTTACAAGTAAGCACAGTTTCAAAGGCTCCAGAACTTGTTCCCGGATTTCCAACACTTCTGAGGTACCCTCCCATGACTCTGAAGGTTCTGGACTTCCAGAACCATCAGAACCCTTCAACACTTCCTCATCAAAGTGGAAATCTGAGGATGGACTACCTCCGGAATGTTACTGGACCCTGTTTCCAAAAGACTATGCTCCATATGGTCATATGGAGATCCCCATTCTGGACTCACCCTGTTCTTCTCTTCTTCTGCTTTTATAACCCTTGCCTTCCATTCCCTTTCTGATGGCAGTGTTGTCCCATTCCTACCATTGATTCATGAGGCCATTGTAGTATACCATGTGTCTTGTCCTAACACCTTTCTGTTTCAAGGTGGTTCCAGACTGTATAAATAGCTAGTAGTAGTCGCGTATACTTCCCAGCTAGATCTGCACAATTATACACAGTGTTTAGTCTCATCCTGCCTGAGTCTTGAGTCTCAGCAGAGAACCCTTCAGATCTATAGGACTTTGTGTCACCTTTGAGGACACACTAAGACTAGACATTGCACAAGTGTAACACCTGCTTCCAACAGGTTATGAGCCCTGCTGAAGGTGGTGTGTAGAGTCACTACTAATCTCTTATCCTTGGGGTAGAACCTTCACTGGTATCACAAGAGATGGATCACAAAGAAACTGGGGGGATCCTGAGTATCTTGGGTTGTCCTGGGCCTTTGCCACTCTGAGAGTGAAACACAGAAGCAGAACGTATGTGTCATGTTGCAAAGATAAGGGTGGATCAGTTTCCCTGCCCATAGAGGAGGAACCCACCAAACTCTGGGCATCACTCCTGGACTCTCATCCAAGAGACTTGGAAATGATGATTTGGACAAATTGCGATCCTTCCACTTTCCCTCTAAGGTCTCTTGAATGGTGTGAGGGACAAACCATTGCGGAGAAAGATAGATCTGGGTTAGCTTGAATGAAGTTCATGACTTCTAGTAAGCACCAGAACCTGATAACTTCCTGAAGTGGATCACTCTCTGAGAATGCTGTGGATAATATTGGGTTCAATCCCCACACATGGTTCCTCAGTCATATGGTATGAGCAAGCAGGCAATATTTTCACATATAGGTGGTCTATCTAGCTGAAAATATTGTGAACAAGGGCTGACTTTTTCACATCAGGATTACTCTGATCTAAATCTTGGATAACACAAGAATCAACCTGTCTACAAGAACAGTAAGTTTTCTCCTGCTTTCTTTTCTTTTTATTTCTTTGTATGCAATGTCGCATCACAATCAACCTGATCACTGGTCTCAAGGACCTATTAGATCTGGTTGGATTGTTCATGGTGCACCTATCTTGCATCATGCCTCTCAGCCTTTGGCTGATAGAATAGGAACTATACCTGCGGAAATCATAAGGCCACATCCATATGGTCTTATGGTCTCAACAGAAACATGGATGTAACTCATGCTGAGAACAGTTGATGGAATAATAGGAGAAGTTCGCTTTGTGGCAGAGCATCTTGGACTTGTTCAAAGAACTTTACCAAATGAGTTAACCATTTGGAAATATCCTAACCCATAACATTCCAACCATCAACAAGGCACTCCACATCCAGTCTCTGTGCAACTGGTTAGACTGGTTCTATTCAATCCTAATGTGGATGAAACATCATCTACTGAAGGAAGGGGTAGAGGTATAGGGATCTGGACTGGTCCAGATCTAACTTCAGAAAGAGATCCACCATGCTACCAGCATCTTCCAAGAAGGCTCACTCAACTGAGTATTACTCTTGAAGATCTAGTGGTAGAAAGGTTGGATCATATTTGAAGAATAATCAACAATAACTCATCAGAAATGATGAGGCTAGTTTTAGAAGATGTAGAGGTTGTTCTCAGATTAAGGAACATATACCTATCTGATGAAAAAATAATGAACTCTATTGCTTTGGTTTTCTCTGGATATAGGTGGTGGTACAATTTTACCCATCAATCTAGAGATGCCAACCAGACAAGTGCATCTATTTGACCACACCAGTTGTTACGATTCGTTGGGCCCCTCTCTTTCTTTTTCCTACTTCGCTTACCATGTATACCAAAGGACCTTGACCCTTGTTGTTTGAACCCCACTTGGGTCCTTTCTTTTAACCATTGTCTTTGCAATACTATTTACTTATTTAGCATGACTCATCTGCAGTTGTATTACCAATACTTATCTGATGCCATCACATCCACTTCATAGTGACTCAGCTTCTTCATGATTCCATCGCTTTCTATTGCTGACTCACCTTCTTCCATTGACCTACCCTTAACCACTTGGCTTGCATATATAAACCTTCAATACTCAGGTGTATTCTGGGTGTCAGAGAAACCTGCTTCCAACAACAAGAACATAGAAAAGATGATTGCTTCCCACAGAATATGATGTACTTTCAACATTATGTAGCCACTGCCTTGCTTGGAACCATCACTCGAGGAGATCCTGCAAACACTCCTTCCCAAACAACCCAATCATTGCATGTCGAGGTGATACATAATGCTAACGACCAGCATGTCTGTGGAGTGTCCAAGCCTGATTTTGTGGGGATGTAAAAGAGGCTGTGTTATGGGTATGGATACTTGGACCTTGTAGTCTGTCCAAAGGCCTGCAGATAGTGAGATATTGGTGCACCTGTAATGTGCCCTTGTAATGCCTCTTGACTTAGAGACTACTTGGATACTGATTTAAACACTCAGTTGAGTGCAAGTCATGACATACTTGGTACAGCGATAAACCATCTGACAGTTGCACATTGATTGCATTGTGTTCAAGCAGCATAGCTCCAGTAAAGCCAGGTTTCCAGGTGATACAAACTTTAAATTCCTTCCTGCCTTCAATGAACACATCTTAGCTGAATGATTCCTTGCCTTGAAAGGTAATGCACTCATACTAAGCACTCTTGTGATCCTTATGTTTGGATGGCAAGAATGGGCACTGTGACCAATTACACCAATGGCTTGTACAACAGAGAATCTTGGGTTAAAGGTCATCTCTTCACAAAATATGATAGTTTATTTGTGTACAGGTCAACAATAATCTCTCATGTTCCAACTTCTGTTACCTCCATAGGTATTTCCTCAAGGTTCTCAGGCTCATTCTGCTCAACATCTGCAAACACAATCACCAATTCAACACCAATGCGAGAACTTGACAAGCCAAATGTGCTATTGATGCCTCTGCATTACACATTTCATGCATACAGCTTCCTCATGCTTATAATAAACTGAGGGGTTAGGCTGTAAACTGGCACATATTCCACAATGATCACCAGTGCAAATTGCCAGCCCTCTGTTGGAACCATACTCAAATTGTTCAACAGGACAAGGAGCTGGTATGTCATTATTCTAATGTAGCCAATGTTAGCTTGGTATGCTCAATAGTTTGGATTGCAAGGGAAGAATAGAGTGACAAAGGATGTGATGGAGATGTACATGAGAAAGTAAATGATGCTCTGCTTAATGAGTAAGTCCATGTACTGATTGAGTTCCAGTCACTTTGTTATTTTGTATTGCTGTAGTAAGCCTCTCATGCATTTGACCATTGCAAGGATACATATTACTGCATTGTTGGTGAGTTGGAGAATGATGGCTAGCATTTGTGCTCAAAGATTGGAGGTTGACAGTCTCTCTCCACAATATGAATATCTTATTATTTGACTAGTGAATACTGTGATGGAACAATCAACTGATTTGGCACTAGAACACTTGTTCAGTGATTCACGCACTTGACAGATTCTTTGGATTGCTGTAGATAACACTTGAAACAACAAGAATGACAATCTTTAGGATAAACAGTGCCAGGAGAAGCACAAGGACCGGTCTTGATTGATTATACATGACTCATATGTGAAGAAGCATCATCACTATTGACATGTCATTTAAAAGTACCATTTGCAAATGATGGAAACACTTATAGTCAGCTGAACAAAGAAAAAGATCAAATACCCAATACTTGATGATCTGGACTATTTCACCTTGAAAGCCACTATGGGAAATGTTTTGGCCTGAAAGCAAACATTCTCACAACTGTTCGATGAGTGTTATTAGTAGCTCTTGATAAAGAAGGGAGGTCCAATAACTATATGAATGGAGAAGAGACAAATTTACCATGTTAGTTTGTCAGTTTGTTAATACTAGCAAAGGGTGCATACTATTTTAGGGCCAGGAAGAAAGCTACTTCCAACTTGGGTCATATTCTGATGAGCTTCATGTTCCAAGTGCAAAATGCACAGAATACATACAAGCAAAGCCACTCAACCTAGCAATCAGAATTGCTTTCAGTATATATCATGCAACCACTGTGGACTCTAAACTCACAACATTGCAAAGGCCACAATAACAAACCTATGAGACATTCAGTGACTTAACACCCTGAGAGATCTGAAGCACATGAAAACATATAATGTTGAAACCCAAGTCCATGGTTTGCTCTGCCATTGAATTATCAGAAATGTGTTCATTTGATGAAAAATATACTTGCTGACCCAGATGTATTCTATCTATATGAATCATCAGGAATGTATATGATATAATAGGATAACCATACCTCTTTGGAGAATGTAAGGACTGACAAAGTATTTAAAGGTTAGGGAATCTTTACAATACACCGTGATCATATCCAATAGCAGTGATGATAGCAACTATGCATAAAATGACTTGATATTGATCTTCACCATGACTAGCACATGTGGACAAGGACACATACTAGATAAGTAGTCATTCACAAAAAGGGCATTCAAGGCAGTCTGTATGGAGGAAGACATAGTCTTGCAGAAGATGATGGGATGAGTAGAAATGATAGGATCTGGTGAGAATAAGCTCTCAAAAGTTTATATGTATTCTTGAGTTATACCAAAATAAGGTTCCATCAGAATGGTGGTATCAATGATACGAAATCTGATTCTAAGATCCCAGAAGGGTTTTCATTGATCGGAGATGTTGCATAGCAGAGCTAGAATTTTGTGTCTATATCTATTTCCATCTGTTCGTGAAGGTCTATGGACCAGGCAAAAGTCTTCTAACACCTTTCTAGATTCAACCGTCGCCAGTCTTGTCCTCAGTGCAGTTCCTGCCAGAGCGCCTTATTACACCCATTCTTTGGTTCTGGCTGTGCGCGGAGATCACTCCGGGAAATTAGGTGCATTGCACGCAATGCTTAAGGACAGTGGTTACATGGGGTACTACGGACTAGGTAGGCTGAGCGGGTGACGTAGAGAAAGAGTGTCGGGTAGAAGCGCGCAGCGCTCACCGGCTCCGGGCGGGGCGATCCTGCGGGTGAGGCGTGAGCTGCGAGAGTGGGCGGGACCACCTCGTAGGACGCTGTTTGTAGGAAGCGTTCACGCACCCAGAGCCCCAGCTGGACGGCCTAAGAGGTGCCGAAGATGGAGTCTAAGGCCTGAGGGCTGGGTGTGGTGGGTGCGACGAAGAGTGGAAACGACTGGGCGCACGGGCGGTAGTGTGGCACATGCCACCGGTCTGTGGCTGTGCTTGTGCCTCGCTGCGCCACAGACTGGCACGCCATGATCATCATTCTCGCTACAGTACTATGGCTATGCATGCACGTTTGTCAACAAGTCAACTGGTTTACGCGATCCATCCGTTTTCGCAATCTAAACAATACAGCCCATGAGCAATAAAACTCGCAGGGTGATTACACGTACAAGAGTTTCTTGTTCTTCCTTGAATTACTATAGTAATAGAGAAGTAGCAAGAGTCTTCAGGCTGCCAGGATTTTATTATGTAGCAACTGACAGAACTAGTCCTACGCAATACACTAAGGCGGACGGGGGAGGTGCGTAACTTATACGATCCTCCTGAAGTCTTGTACCTGAGAGAAAGTTCCATCAGAATAGCTGGTTCTAATCAGATCAGCGTAGAGAAGAGCACCAGGAAGGTTTTCATTGACCGTATATATTTCTTTAGAGCAAAGCATAATGTTTTGGGCTCGGTACCCAGTTACATATGTCCGTGGGTCCATGCGAATACCTTCTTGCTTGCAGATTCACGTCACCAGAGTCTTCCCACCCGAGCTATTCCTGCCCACCGCCTTACTATCCTCATGCTGTCATCCTTCTCGCCATGGCTACTCCCTTAGGCAGGTGTTGGGGGTCACATGGACACACTATTTCCATTTCCTCTCGTCCAAGAGTTGCATGGATTCCCGAGCCCGGGGTTCGGCAACTTCGTACTGAGTGGCATGATCACAAAAAAGTTGATGAGATTACGCTTATGAATCATGCTGATGGCATGCCCGGGTTGGCGACTACCAAGATGTTGACGTTTGAGAGGGTGTGGCACCGACCTGTTAATTCGACCAATGTGGTATTTCACTTTTCAGAGGTGATATATGCGTCTGACGTTTTGGCATGGATTGCACAAGAATCACGTTGCAAGCTCTATAGTACCTTTGATCATCGTCCGAAAAGATAGCAAGCAAATTGGGATTTCAGGAGGATACATCCAATTTTCTGCTGCGTAATTATGGGTCGATGGTGATGGGGATGCTATGATCCAAAATGAGTGGAATTCCCTGTCTATAGACTTGCGAGAGTACCGTCCTGTTTTGATCTTTCGTGGTTGCCAAACCTCCCTCACCCACCACTTCTGGTTATGTGGTGAAGCCGGTGTATGGTCGAAGTGGGCGCGGACATCACCACCGGAGTGATGGCTGTTTGCAACGAATCGTGGTGGGGGGTAGATCGGTGTCAAGCTGGTCCGTTGTCAATGGGGATCCAGGGCGATGTGAAGCCATCAAAGGAGAGCCGTGTGTGGGGGGAGGATCCTGTGCATAGCATCGACGAGTGTGGCGGTGATAATGTTATGGAGGAGGCGGTCAGTGACGGCGTTGGGGAAGGCTCCTTCGATGTCGAGAGAGACGACTCAGTGTGACCGAGAGGCACTCTTTACCGTGGCTTCGAGGAGGTGGAGTGCCCTGGGCGGTCGCCAAAGTGGATGGAGAGAAGCAGGTTATGTATTTCGAGCAGGTGAATGAGCTGGTCAGCAAGGAGGATGTCGAGCAGGGCGATGGGTCGGAAGGGGTTTTCTGAGAACCACGGTGGTGAACGTTTGAACTCCCGCCAGGGATTATAGTGAGGCGGACTAGGACCTTAGTGTTATGTCCGTGTGAGGGATGGATACTTGGGCTGCCGCTCGTCCGTCTGGCATCCCTCTCCGAGGATTGGGGTCGGACTGCAGGCCACTGGGAACGCCGCATACAACACGAGCCGAGACGGGCGAGGGGACGGGATAGGCAAGGTTTCGAACCTGCGAAAGTTCTGCATCAGGGGGCTACCACTACCCCGACCTTTCTGGCAAGGTGTTATGAATTTCCTGTCTTGATCCGCACTCCCCTAGTCCCTGAGTCTTTCTTGTCATCATTTGTATATTGTAATCGTGGCTCGTCTTCTACTCTTCTCGTCTGTTCTAGGTACCGTGTATGCGCCTTCTTCTCTTTTTCTACTTAGTCCGTCTGTTCTAGCTCCCAAATCACAACATCATAACGATCACGTGCAACGGGCTCTA
Organism: Austroboletus eburneus; assembly: GCA_038090175.1. Taxonomy (NCBI): domain Eukaryota; kingdom Fungi; phylum Basidiomycota; class Agaricomycetes; order Boletales; family Boletaceae; genus Austroboletus; species Austroboletus eburneus. The sequence goes on along the minus strand of JBBPMF010000290.1, from coordinate 23,063 downwards.
GCGATTCTGACACAAGGCCTTGGGAAGTTGGCCAAGGGCACGACCCTGCATAGTGCCACGGGTGGTGCGAGCACTCGCCGATCGGAGTCCTTTCGTGTGCTTCTCCGCTGCCACTGTGCGATACCCACGTTGACATCATCATTTCAACATGAGGTCCACCCTTCACCATCCTCAAGGGATTCGATGAGCGATACAGAGGTACAATTGCCAAATGGGCCCCTGAGTTGAACTTCAAGCTTGCTATCCTTATGTTCAACAGCGAGCGCGACGCGTCAAAGCAAACACTATCATTGAAGATTGCATTCATACGCAGCAGACTCAAATATTAGGCCAAGGTACACAAAATACGAAAATCTACTTTGTGTCAATGGACTCTGGTACGGACTAATTTGACCGGATCGTCCCAACCCGTGTCACCTCCATCGGTATTTCCTCGAGGTCCTCGAGTTCGTTCTGCTCGACATGCGTGAACATGATCACTGATTCAACGCCAATGCGAGAACCCGACAAGCCAAACGCGGTATCGATGCCTCCGCCTTGCACATCCCGTGCATACAGCTCCCGCATGCTGATAATGAACCGAGGGGATAGGGTGAAAACCGGCACAAACTCCACAAAGGCCCTCAGCACAGACGGCCATCCCGCCGTTGGAAGTTTACCAAAATGGCTCAACAGGCCGAAGAGCTGGTATGCCAGTATCCTAGTGTGCCCATCGTCAGCTTGGTTTGCTCGATGGTTTGCATCGTAAGTGGACGTGAGGAGACGTACGCGACAAAGTAAACGACACCCTGTTTAATGAGCATGTTCATGTACTCATTGAGTTCCCATTGCTTTGTCATTCGGTATGTTCGTAGTAACATTCCCGTGCATTTGACGATCGCGAGCACACATATCACTGCACTGTTGATGACTTGGGGGATGATGGCTAGCATTTCTCCCCAAAGGTGGGAGGTCGAAATTTGCCATGTACAATATGAATGACTCAACGTTTGACTGTCGAGCACTATGATGAAAAGCAAAGGTGGTGAGCTGATTTACACTTGTTAAGCGGCTCACGCACCCGACAGATTCTTTGGGTTGCTTTCCAAGGCGGTTACTAGGACGAGAGCGACGGTTTCCAACATAAGCAACGCCAGCAGAATCACGAGAACCGGTCTTGACCGATTATACATGGCCCATACGCGAAGGAGCATCATCACTGTGGTCATGCCATTTAGAGGTTCCATTCGTAAACAACGCAAACACCCACGGTCGGCGGAACAAAGGAACAGAGTAAATATCCAATACTCAATGATCTGGACTATTCCACCTTGAAAACGATTGTGGCAAATGATTTTAGAGCCCGAGAGTAAACATTCTCACAACTGTTTTGATGCACGTTAGTTGTCGCGTTGAGTTCCGATAGAAGAGGGACGATTAAAATACCTACTTCTATCGAAACCAGCAGAATTCAGCATGAGTGTTCGTCAGCTTTTTGATAGCAAAGTATCCATACTTTTCGGGGGCCAGAAAAGAAGTTGCTTCCAACTTGAGTCACACTTGATGAGTTTCATATTTCGAGCGTGAAACACATGGTGAAACATACAAGCATAGCCATCCAGCCTGGCAACCGAAATTGCTTTCAGTATACATATTGCGACCCCCGTGAACTCCAGACTTACACAACAAAGCAAAGGCCACAATAACGAACCTACGAGTCAGTGAATATTTGGACATATGCTAAGGCAGGGTCGTACGAAAACAAATAGAGTTGATACCCAAGTCCATGGTTTGCTCTGCCGTTGAATTATCAAAAACGTATATTTTTAACAAACATCATACTACTCTCACCCAGATATATTCTATCTGTATGGATCATATCAGTAAGGAATGCGATATCACAAGATGCCAAGGTTACCTCCTTGGAGAATGTAAGGACTGATAATACAGTTAGCGGTCAGTATCATTCTATGGAGTCTTTACAACGCACGATAATCATATTCAATAGCAGTAATGATAACGACTGGTTTCATCTCAGGCTTCAGCGTAGGCAGTACGTGCAGACGAACATACATACCAGATATGTAGTCATTGAGGAAAAAAGCATTCAAGGCGGTCTGCAACGAAGAGGACATAGTCTTGCGGAAGATGACGGGACCAGTGTTATTGACAGAGCCCTAAGGTTGCCAGGTGTTCAACTCTTATATGAAAGTCTTCCCCGGGTATACCGAGATATTCCATCAGAATGACTGGTTTCAATGATACGAACCCCAAAATCAACGTACAGCACCGCAAAGGTTTCCATTGATCGGAGATGTCCCTCAAGAACAGAGCGCGAACTTTTGGATCCCGATACCAAGTTTCCTCAGTTAAGGACCTTCTAACGCCTTTGCAGATTGAATCTTCGCCGAAGTCAGTAATATTCCTGCCCATCACCCTATATGTCGTCATCTTTTATTTTTGGAAATGTATGATATTCCTGATGTGGCTGGCACTGATAGCGGAGTTTCCGTGAGGTGAACTAAACCAAAGCGAAGTGTATTTGTTCTCGTTTGAGTTAGTTCCTCGAAGGGAGTCTCCTTAGGCGGTCGAAGTGGAGACGAAGAGGGAAAAACGGACGCGATTACGAGCATGCTAGTGCTGCCTTACCCTTCTTCTCGCCGCATCGCGTTGTCGTAGTGGAGGTGGGTATCAGGGTAACAAGGAGCACCAGTGACACAGAGCAAGGGTGGACAGTGGGGACATATCCATATCTTGGTGTCCCTGACAGTGGCGGTAACTGCCATCACCAAGCTCATTGTCGTTTTGGCAAAGGGCGCGCCAATGCGTGTCCACGTCCTGGTGTCGCCGCCGCATAGCCTCCACCATAGTCATTGCCTACTCATCTTGAAATGTTGATCTTAGCAGTGAAAGAAGCCATCCGTCTGACTCGTCGTCTTGTCAAGATGAAAAAATGTGCATTTCCGCTTGTTGGAACCATCGTCCTTGAGTCTGGATTGGGTGAGAATGCGTGGGGGGATGGATGGTAGTACCCGAGGCAGTAGGGTGTAAAGCGAAGTTCTCTCTGTCTTGCGGACCCAATTGACCTTCATTGCCGGGGACGACGACGTGATGAAGGCAGCGGGGAGATGTGCGCCGGAGTTTATAGCGGAACATCGCGGATCTCGGACACTAACTATATAGGCAGGCTATGGCCTCTGTCGAAAGATGGCATCAGGCATTGTCTTCTCGCACAAGAGCGCAGCGCCGAGATCGACCGCAGGCTTCGATACCCAGCCGGATTCGTATCCTTGACGCCCGTCCCAGCCTTCCCCTCGATTCCAGTCCCCTTTTCGATGCGCTCGGCGCGGACGTACACACAAATTCTGCAGTCAGATCTTACTGCTCCACCTGTCCTCGAGTCTGGATCCACCGCGAGAAATCGCTCTTCCAGCGCCACGAATGCTGCATGCTAAACAAACTGTACGCACCATTCGATCGATATTCGCGGGCGCGTCGAGGGACAGAGGAGCTGCCTCAAGACGGTGCAAGGAGATGTATGGCGCGCGAACCTGGTTCGTGAAGGTAGTCATGGTGCTATAGGTACTTGGACTTCCGACTCGTCGTCTGTCCGAAGGCATGCGCCTGAGTGGATGATGGACAAGAAAGAGAGAAGTAGGCCAGCAATTTTCATCTCTCCATCCATGTTATAGCCATGTTTGTCAGCCGCACGTCGATCGTGTTGTGCCCAGGCAGCTCTAGTAAAGCTAGTTTTCCAGGTACCTTCAAACTACTTGCAAAAATACATGCATTTGGACTACACGCGCGCAGGGGGGTGATACCCATAAGGAGGTCATTTAATAGATCTCTGAAGGATCCATTGCCTTTGAAGATGACACTTCTCATAGCGGGCCCTTTTGGGATCTTTATGTTCGACGGCGAGCGCGGACACTGACTCTAAGTAAACATTGGATCAAGTACATACACAGCAGAAGATATAGGTTATGACAATATACAGAAAAGATGGAGTAATGACTCTAATGTGACTGAGTCATCTCAACGTCTCTTACCTCCATCGGTATTTCCTCGACGACCTCAGGCTCGTTTTGCTCGACGTCCGCGAACATGATCGCTGAATCAACGCCAGTGAGAAAAACCGATAAGCCAAACGCGCTATCGATGCCTCCACCTCGCACATCTCGTGCGTACAGCTCTCGCATGCTGATAAGGAACCGAGGGGTGAGGGAGTAAATCGGCACGTAGTCTACGATGCTCAACAACGCATACTGCCAACCTGCTGTCGGAAGCATATTCAAATTGGTCAACAAGTTGAGGAGCTGGAACGTCAATATCCTAGTGTGGCCATCATTAGCTTGGTTTGCTCGACATTATAAGGGGAGGATGGAGAGCGGCAAAGGAGGTGAGGGAGACGTACACGATAAAGTAAATGATGCCCTGCTTCATAAGCAAGTTCATGTACCTATTGAGCTCCCATCGCTTTGTCATTTTGTATGTCTGCAGCAACTCTGTCGTGCATTTGACGATCACGAGAATGCACATTATCGTACTGCTGGTGATCTGGAGAACAACAGCCAGCATTTCCGTCCAAATATAGGAGGTCGAGACTTGCACTCCACAATACGAATAGTTCAGTATTCGACTGCTGAACGCTGCAATGGAAAGGAAACACCGCGATGGCAGTCAGTCGATTTGGCACTAGAACGCAGCCTTGTCGGCTCGGACTCACGCACCTAACACTTTATTTAGGTTGCTGTAGATGACGGTCGTGAGGACGAGAGAGACGATCTCTAACATAAATAACGTCAGCAGAATTGCGAAGATCGGCCTTGATCGATTGTATATGGCCCACACGCGAAGGAGCATCATCACTATCGTCATACCGTTTAGAGGTTCCGTTTGCAAATGATGCGAATACTTGCCGTCGGCTGAACAAAGAAAGAGAGCAAACAACCAATTCCCGATGATCGCGACTATTTCACCTTGAAAGCGATTATGGGGAACGATTAAGTCCAAGAGCAAATGCTCTCACAACTGTTTTGTGGATGTTAGTAGTCGAGCTGACGAGTTCCTCCTGATAAACAGGGAAGATCCAATACCCACTTCTATAGACACGAGATGAATTCAGCACGAGCTTTCGTCCGCAAATGATGCATACGTTTGTGGGGCCAGGGAAGAAGGTACTTCCAACTTAGTATTAAGTCGTGTTTCGATGAGTTTCATATGCTGAGTTCGAAACGCACAAAAAGACATACAAGCAAAGCCATTGAGCCTGGCAATCAAAATTGTTTTCAGTATGCATTCCGCAAGTACCTTGGACAACAGGCTCACGCGACATAGCAAAGGCCACAATAACGAACCTACGACTCATTAAGCATCTTGTCACGCGCTGCGGAATCTGGAACGTACGAAAACAAATAGAGTTGTGACCCAAGTCCAGGGTTTATTCTGCCATTGAGTTATCAGAAACGTGTACGTTTGACAGAAATATATTTACTGACCCAGATGTATTCTATCTGTGCGGATCATCAAGAAGGCATATGATATCAACGTAACAGGATGACCCTACCTCTTTCGAGCATGTAAGGACTGAAAACACACCTAGAGGGTCAGTAAAATCGTAGGAAATCTTTACAACACACCGTAATCATATCCCACAGCAGTAATGACAATGAATAAGCATCACATGGAGACACGCTGGCAGATTGGTCATTCCCAGAAGTCGGCAAGCCGAAGGCGAGCCCGAGAAAGTCGGAGTCGGAGTTTCGACCCAAAATGGCTAGTATGGTAAGACTACCGTTGCTTGCTTGCCTCGAGCGCACCAAACATGCTGCCATTGACCTCGCCGGCAGTGCCAGCCACTCCCTTGCTACCCCTCCCTGCATCTATGGCCCAGCTCGTAGAACTATCTTGTTTCCAGTTTGAAAGTGACCCAGACGACTCAGTGTTTTCGTGGGCAAGAAGGAAGCCTCGCTCTTGTTCATCGAGCTGTTTTGCGTCGGTTCGATGGGGATCAGTTTGAGTGCAACAGTGGTGGTTATTTCGTACGCCTGATAAGCTACCTCATTTGTTTCTTGGGGACCGCGAGACATAATGGGCATTGCCATCCTTTTGTAGTGGATGAGCCAGCCGAGCGACTCGATCCAGGCACGGTACACGAACGATCAGATCGCTGTTGAATTCCCGTGGGGTATGTGCCTATATTGTTGCAGGCTGACAGACGATTTGAAATCCAGTATAGCTGCTTGTCTGAGAACGACAGATTCGGATGAAAACGTGAACGCTGCAGCGTCGTGTTTCAGACCTCAGTGCATGAGTGCAACTTGTGGTCGTTCTTGGTGATTTTCCTCAAATTATGTCGACACGTTCTCTTCAGAAAGAACTACGCTTCGCATGCGCTGGCAGACAGCAACAGGTTACCATGTCTTACGAGTATGAGTCTCTAAATTTCACCCAGGGGCGTCACGTACCAGAGTTGTCTGGAATCACTAGCGTCTGACCATTGCTCGGTTGAACACGTATGACCTTGATTTGCTATAGGTTCGGTCACAATTCCTGCAACATGTTTTCCTGTTGTTGGTATTGCGACCCAACTCATTTCAAATGCCTGTATAAAAAAGCAATGATACAGTACAATTCAGACTGCACCTCTGAATATGCCCAGGTTCCCACCCATTTGCAGCAGGCTTTGAGCATGCATATGATGCGGTCAGCATTCATGGCTTTCGGGTCTATAGCCTACGTAGCGGACAAGATAACATCCTACTAACATAATGCCGTGTTTATCGAAATGCATTTGATATTTGAGACAAACTCTTGAACACAAAGCACAAAATACCTTTGCTATTTCCAAATACCATTGAATTCACCAGACGATGGACGGTCAGAATAGACCAGCTGGCAGAAGAAAACGGAAAAAGAATGGCGACAACGATCAGATTGGACCAGGTCTGACAGCATACACCATGTTACACCGCGAACGCAAACATAAGCATATCCCCGCCACTCCACAAAACTAACTTTTCTGAACCAGCTACTCGCTCGCTAAATATACACCTTTGGCGGGGACTGAAAACTGAATGACATCGGGAATTTAGTGCTTGCATTCACCGCACTTGCAGGTGCAGCTAACGTAGGGCAGCGGTCAACGACGCGATCGTGGTGGTGTAAGGAAAGAAACGTACTTGGACGTGCAGGTGCAAGATTCGGTGTTAGAGGCGCAGCAAGCCTCGTTAACAGGGATAGCGATGAACTGCATCCATCCGTCAGCCCTTCACGTCAAAAGAGCAGGATAGGCAGTAACTCACAGTCTGCATGTTGTAAATTGAGAATGTGGATCGAGTTACTTGAGTGAAGAATAAATCGAGACTACGCAAGGGATTTTATACTCCTCAAGAGCAGCTTTGGCGTTATTTGCCAGCTGCGAAGAGCTGTGCCTCATGATCCAAAATATGCTCTGGAAATCACTTTGACAGCCGTCATGAGCGGAAATCCACACGGACATCTCAAGTGACCTGCTCCTTTCCCGTTATGTCTAGTGGCCCAAACATAGTCCGCTCGGGTAGTGCGCGATGACACGCAGCGACATTGTACCCCTGCGGAGAGATCCGAGAAAGGATTAAAACAAAGAAACAAAGAACGAAGGGGGGAGTCGTACAATCTGACATGCTAGCTTGAAGTTATCGATAACCTTGCGAAGGAGAACTGTGTGATCAGTAACCAAGCTTGCCTTGTTCCTCCAATACGTGGCCAATACATTTGGACAATATTTTCACCAGGCACTTCTCTTATCATTCACTTCCAGCCTCCAGGTCGCACGATGTTCATATGAAACTACCCAAAGCTTACCTATCTCCACTGTCAAAGGCGATCACAAAGAAGTATGAGAACATTGACGCGAATTACCTCCGAGTCATTTGGAAGTAGAGATAATTTCTCAGCAGGGCTGCAGAATAGAGAAATATCCCGAGACTACGGAAGTGCCTGTCATCTTCATCTGGAAGAATGACCACACTGTTGGATTGATTTGGCCAGACGTGCGTAGAGCGTTCCGCGTGTACTGTCATATTGTTCCGTGGCGGTAACGGCTCGGTTCCTCACGTAGCCCCATCAGAAGAATCCCAATCTAGGAGATAGCCGGACAGGGTCGACCAGATGAACGCTCAGTACGAAAGCACAGATGGATGAAAAAGGCAAGGCGCGACTGTGGCCGAGATCATTCAAATGGTAGCCACCGATCTTCACCGGAAGCAAGTGGACGAGTAAAACTTCCGAAGGGTTTGATGGCATGAGAAATTTCCCGGATCGGAACTGCGGCGGCGCTCTTGTACTGCTAGATTCGTCCCTTTGCGGTCCCTGCATACAGCATAGGATTATTGTTGGAATGTGGCTGAGGTGACAACTGTGACGAAAAGCGAGAACACAAGGTATAAGAGGTTGCCTAGAACAGCGAGGCACTAGTTATCCGTTCGAGTAGTCGAGTCTGATATAGACCAGTCGCCAGAGGACATCATCGCGATCCATCTAACATGATGCAGAACTGGCACTCAGCTTCTCAAACCCGTCCGCGAAGAAGAGTTATGTGGATTGAGGAGTAAAGACCACGCGGAACGTCTTCTATCATGACGGTCCACCTGAAGGGAGACCACATGGACAGAGGATACCAAAAATAGGAATAAGCTTGTCGAGCCTAGGACGGCCTGCCTCGTTCTATCTGACCAAGGTCTACTCCAGGTAATAATCGTTTCTGTTTTCCAGTAGATGCGCTGCAGTGCAAGAGCGACATGGTACGTCCTGAACATGCGAATGTGAATTGAATAACGTCGTGGCCCTGAAGTTCGAGAAGACGATGGAATCCCAGACGAGCAGAGTGGAAATAGCCTGTGGGCACCTGTATGCGTCTGAATCGCCAGACTCATCGCCATAATGCGGCATTGAAAGTGGTGGACAGAGAGTGAGTGAGTGAGAGCGCTGTAGGCGTTGATATACTGCGACCGGAAGGGTACTGGGGTACCCTCGCGGTGACCATCACGAGGCGACCATATATGATGCTTCCTCTACTTACATAAATTACACGGTTTGTGCGATGAATACTGTATACTGAGTGGTAAGCACTTCAAGACACTATCAATTGTTATCTTAAGTAAATACCTGACGTGCATAAACAGTAGTACCATGTCTGACTTACAGGATGGCGCAAAGTGGTCTATGCGTCGTGCTAGGCACCTCCCGATAGTCCGAGTCGATGGTCAGGACAGAGCACTCCAACGAAAACAAGGGCAATAACACGATCAGGTTGAACGAACTACCAACTTGACAGTCTCATACACCATTTTACACAAACAGGCACATATCCCGCGCCATCATTTCATACACGAAATGTTCGCGACCGTTTTCATACGAAACATACACCTATGACGGGGACCAGAAATTGAACACTTAGTGCTTGCATTCACCACACTTGCAGGTGCAGCTAGTTGGGCGATGGTTAACGACTCGAAATGGTGACAAGGAAAGTGAGTACTTGGAGGTGCAAGTGCAAGATTCGGTGTTGGAGGCGCAGCAAGCCTCGTTAACGGGGATGGCGATGACCTGCATCCATTCGTCAGTCCGTCACGTCACTCATGAGAAAGACAGGCTGCCACTCACGGTCTGCATGATATTGTACGTTTGAATGTAGCAGATGGGCTTGCGCAGGGGCAATATCTCGCAGGGCGTTACCTATTTGTTGTTGTTTATGACTATCTCTTCGTCCGGTGGACATCCGGAAGAAGGGTCGTAGGCGGCCGCCTTATGTGGCACACCTCCTTGGGTGATTCTTCTATGTTTTTGGCCTTAAGGTTTGTCTGACTGCGGCACCACAAGGATTTCTTTGCTCATCCTAGAGGATCGAAGAGCAAGAAATGGGAAAGGAAAACAAGCCAAGAGCGAACACGATCGGACCAAGTTGTTGATGATACGTCAGCTTGGGGCTACTCGGCTCGGAATTATCTAAGGTCTCGATGGCGCACACAGTTTGGGTCTGATTGCCAACTGATTTTATTCCCGTGTCAACCTATTTCCGTCATGCAGCCCTAGTGACACTTCCAGGGTAGGCGAGCTCAGGGTCCAAGATGTATCAGGGCGTATCTGCCTGTCAGTGTGACGCCGAATTGTGAAAGGTCGTCTGTGAACGAACCCTAGATTGAATCCAAACTTTCCGGAGAGATAACGTATCTGAACAACGATAAGTAAAGTACTGCACACTGTATGTTTGGGACATTGAAGCAATGCAGTCAGACTATGGTGGTAGAGCCATGGCCAAAAAGTCTGCCAGAGATAATACCGCCGTTCCAAACTTGACGAGTAGCCTACCCTCCCTTCGGTATCAATACCCGCCCTCTGATATGATGGCGGAGATGTCTAGTGTGGCCATTTTCGATCTGTGGGTGGAGCCAAGTCGGTCTCATACCCGATGCGAACGAGAACCGTACCTTGAACGGGAATGAAGATAACAGCAGGTCAGAAACTCCGAAGACGTGCTCCCACCATCACTCGAGTGGAGTCACTGGATGACAAGAAGCATGCGGCAAAGCAGCAAATGGTAGATTATGCGAAGGCATGCATGAATGCCGTAGTCGAGTCTTCTCGATTCGACCAAGTTCCTGTGGGCCATTCCAAAGATGGAGATTGTATCACTGTTAAAATGGCTGGTTGTCATGTTCGCGGCATCGAAAATGGTACCATAATCGTGATGTGGCCTCAGATCTGATAGAAGGACAGGATCCATTGGAGCGCTAGTCTTGAACAGGTTTAGCGGCCACGGAACACAGTTCACGAACAATAAAATCAAGAAAGACGAGTCGTGAAAGGTGACAGCCCAGCGTTTCTCTTGGAGCTAGTCTTCCATTGTCACCCGAACGCGGCCATCAAGGAGCCCCCGTTATGCATGTGCTTGCTTGTCGAGACTCGAAATGATGCTGCGACCCTCTGATTCTCATCAACATACCAGCAGACTTCACCGAAAACAGAATGGAGCGTGTGACACTCTGTCCCCCAAGTAGGCGACTGATCCTGGTGTCCATCGTCGACAACCTGGAGAGGACACGATCACCTTTCCTCGCCAATGACGAACACGTCACCAGAAATGGTCAGCTAGTTTAGACAGGCGAGCGATGGCTCGAGGCCGAATCCGTACCACATTTCAAAAACCCTACGCAATTCAAGTCCATCCGATTCAAGGCGATTTGATTAAAAACTCTTCATGTTCTTCTTTTGTGGTATCTTGAAAGACTCTAAAATAGAGGGTAGTAAGGGTTTACAAACTTGTTCTACACGTAGAACATCCTTGTGCTGACCGGTACATCCTCCGCATATTCAAGGCGTGAGCGTCAGTTACGTTTCAGAGAAGAGCAAAGCTGGGACGAATGTTGGAGAGGGTTAGGGAGGAATGACTTGTGGGTTCCCTCGTTGTACTATATGGGTTCAGCTGGGGTACCCTCACGGTAGTCGTCACGAGGTGATTAGCAGAAGCTCTCTAACAATTGACATCAATGAGGACATTTCGGCGATATAAGAGAAAGACAGGTCTCCGTCGTTCAGCATTTGCTAAAAGTCGCAACACAGTAAAAGGAACAAAAGGGAGCCGAAAACAAACAAACAAACATACCAGTTTCGAACTTCGGTCGAGTAATCTCGACTCAAAATCATCTTACCGCCCGCCATCAGCGCAGACAGTACCAAAATCTTGCCCAATCTGCGCTGTCTCCGCGATGTGGTTAGTCACGTTCTGAACAAGGTGGCGCCCTTTCCTTCATCGTCTGCCCGACACTGCCCACTAACATGTAACAACTCCGGATCGTCCACGAACCCACAAACGTGCTCTATCTTATCGCCGTAGTCGACGGACGTCTCATGACCATTCACCAATGATAAACACATCCGCCCCGTCAAGGTTGGCATCGTCACTGACGGGTCCGAGTCAGTGCGGGCAGGGAACTACATACTACACGCTACGAAAGCAAACCATGGGTTGGCCCCCACTCAGGGTTTCAGCTGGGCCTTGACGACTATAATACTTTACAACGCAAGTCCGAACGATCCGTCAGATCCGTCAGCCTCGCAGACGGGATAAGTGGGGTTATATCACTCATCTCGATCTCTTAGACAGCACCTATCGAAAAACCACTGGATTTATGGACATTGACAACCCGGCGAGCAATCATACCCTTTCCAAATTCCAAGGACGGCTGATCGCAAATCGCTACAGCCAAGTATCAACTTGGACCTCATTGCACTCAGGTCCGGTGTCTCACACTTGCCATTGTCTCGCACAAAGAAGGATGTATGCTCTTTTTAAGCCTCAGCACTATCTGGACTGGAGAAGAAATAAGAAAACTGCCTCGCGTCTGTGTATATGTATCCCCATTCTGGACCACAGGCGAGGCATGTCTTTGTCTTGAAATCGTCTCCAAGATCTGCGAGGAACGGGAGACCATGCGAGCGGATGCGTTACTGTGAGGGGTGCGGTGCGTAAGCACGTCGCCTATTCCTGTTCCAGATACGGTGCCTCAAGAGCGTCAAAGGGTGACGCCACCGGACGCATACTTGGAACCTTACCCAACTGGATTCTCGCTTGTGGCAGTCGTCCGTGTCCATCCCTCCATTCTACCGACAGATGAGGACCAACAACACATCCCTACCCTTTTCGATGCGCTCGCGCAGACATATACCCCGATCCTCTCGCATTCGAATTTACATTTACCACACCACCGTCCCCGGGTCTCGATCCATCGAATCCCACCTGCGTTACAAACATTTCATGTTCATTGTACACTGTGGTCGATGCTCGCTGGCGCTTCGAGCGGGCATACGATGCTGATAGTGGACAAGAGCAGTTTCAGGGCGGTGTTCGAGGAGATGCACCGCGTCTGTGGGGCGTATACGGTCTGAGTAGACGCTGGACAAGATGACCAGAAGCTGACGCAGGTAATGTGACTTGTCTGCATCCTTGGAATACCTCTCGACCAGGATGACGATATGATACCCGGTCGAGTATGCTCTCAATTGATACTCGTTAATAGACCAGCAATAAATCATCTCCTTGTCCATGCCTAAACCATGTCTCGCACGTCAATCGCGTCGTGTCCAGGCAGCGCAAGTAGGTAGTAAAGTCAGCTTACAAACGTGGTTGCCTTTAGATTCAACATGGGTGATACCTATGGAAGATACCCTCAAGGAGGACCTTAATATAATTTTCCGTGTTCAATCAAAAGATCTTCAGACAATTTCTTGCGATGACACTTCTTGAGCGGGCGTTTTTGCGATCCTTATGTTCGACGGTGAGCGTGGAAACTACAGTGACAGAGTTTGCTTGCTGGATTACTCTATCAGTTACAGTTACGGTTACTAATTTGTGTATTCACATTCTTATACAGTATTCATCGCACACGCAATGTATCTGCCGAGTCAGTGGGAGAAATATCATTTTATGCTACTACTACATACTGTAGTAAAACGTCATCAATTTGTCCGCTGAGCAATAGACTGCATGTCGCCATCATTTCTCCTCATTGCGCGTAGCACTGGATGCCAGGAATGGTATTATATATGGTCGCATCTTGATAGTCACTGCGAGGGTACTCCAGTACCCTTCCGGTCGCAGTATATAAACGCCTACAGCGTTTTCACTCAATACTTACTCACACTTTCTCTGTCCACCACTTTCAATGCCGCATTATGGCGACGAGTCTGGCGATTCGGACGCATACAGATGCCCACAAGCTACCTCGTCTGGGATTCCGTTACCTTCTGCAATACGGAACGGATTTCAAGGCCACGTTCAATTCACCTTTGCGTGTTTAAGATGTACCATGTCGCTCTTGCATTGCAGCGCCTCAGTTGGAAAACAGAAACGATTATTACCTGAAGTAAACCTTGGTCAGATAGAACGAGGCGGACCATCCCAGGCCGACGACACGCTTATTCCTATTCTTGGCATCCTCTGTCCATGTGTGGTCTCCCTTCAGGTGGTCCATCGTGATAGAAGACGTTCCGCGTGGACTTAATTTCTCAAACTCCACACGGCTCTTCTTGGCGGACGGGTTTGAGAAGCTGAGTTCCAGTTCTGCATCGTGTTAGATGGATCGCGATGATGTCCTCCGGCGACTGGTCTATATCAGACTTGACTAATCGAACGGAAAACTAGTACCTCGCTGTTGGGCAACCTCTTATTCCTCGTGTTCTCACTTTTCAAATCACGTTATCAGCTCGGCCGCATTCCAACAATATTCCTATGCTGTATGCAGGGACCGCATAGGGACGAATCTGGCAGTACACGGCGCCGCCGCTGCATTTCTTCTGATACGGGAAATCTCTCATGCCATTAGACAAAGCTCTACCTGTCTATTCGCCTTTTCTGCTCAAGAATGGTGGCTGCCGTTTGAATGATCTCGGCTGCAGTCGCGCCTTGCCTTTATCATCCCCATCTGTGCATTCGTACTGAGCGTTTATCAGGTCGACCCTGTCCGGCTATCTCCTAGATTGGGTTCCTTCTGATGCGGCTACGTGAGGAACCAAGCCGTTATCGCTACGGAACAATGACAGTACACGCGGAACGCTCTACGCATGTCTAGTCATTCCAATAGTGTGGTCAAAGTTCCAGATGAAGATGGCAGGCACTTCCGTTGTCTCGGAATACTTTCTATATTCTGCAGCCCTGCTGAGAAATTCTCTACATCCAAATGGCTTGGAGGTAACTCATGTCAATGTTCCAATGCTTCTTCTCTATATTAGTTTACATTGTATGCTATAATGCGTTGTCACGCAGTGATCGCCTTCGACAGTAGAGGTGGGTAAGCTTTGGATTGTTTCACCTGAATATTGTGTGGCCTGCTCCGAGGGTGAATGATAAGGGAAGTGTCTGACGAAAATATTGTCCAAATGCATTGACAACGTATTGGAGAGGAACAAAGCAAGCTTGGTTACTGACCACACAGTTCCCCTTCACGAGGTTATTGATAGCTTCAAGCTAGCATGTCAGATTGTACGACTCCCCCCTTCGTTCTTTGTTTCTTTGTTTTAATCTTTTCTCGGATCTCTCCGCAGGGGTACAATGTCGCTGCATGTCATCGCGCACCACCCCAGTGGACTATGTTTGGGTCACTTGACATAACAGGAAAGGAGCAGGTCACTTGTGATGTCCGTGTGGGTTTCCACTCAATGTGACTCACGACGGCTGTCAAAGTGATTTCCAGAGCATATTTCGGATCATGAGGCACAGCTCTTTGCAGCTGGCAAATAACTGCAAAGTTGCTCTTGAGGGGTATAAAATCCTTTGCGCAGTCGCAATTTATTCTTCAGTCCATCAACCCGATCCACGTTTTCAATCTACAACATGCAGACTGTGAGTTACTACCTGTCCTGCTCTTTTGACGCGAAGGACTGACGGATGAATGCAGTTTATCGCTATCCCTGTCAACGAGGCTTGCTGTGCCTCAAACACCGAATCTTGCACCTGCACGTCCAAGTACGTTTCTTTCCTTACACCACCACGATCGCGTCGTTGACCGCTGCCCTACGTTAGCTGCACCTGCAAGTGCGGTGAATGCAAGCACTAAATTCCCAATGTCATTCAGTTTACAGTCCCCGCCAAAGGTGTATATTTAGCAAGCGAGTAGCTGATTCGGAGAAGTTAGTTTTGTGGAGTGGTGGGGATATGTTTATGTTAGCGTTCGCGGTGTATGCTGTCAGACCTGGTCCAATCTGATCGTTGTCGCCATT
The DNA here is from genome assembly GCA_038090175.1 of Austroboletus eburneus. NCBI lineage: Eukaryota > Fungi > Basidiomycota > Agaricomycetes > Boletales > Boletaceae > Austroboletus > Austroboletus eburneus. The sequence goes on along the minus strand of JBBPMF010000290.1, from coordinate 7,328 downwards.
CCTTTTCCAATTTCTTTCGCCACCTGGTCTACTCTGAGCATTCGTTGTCTGGTGAATTCAATAGTCTTCAGTGTCTTGTGCTTTGTGTTCAAGAGTTTCTGCCTCTGCGTACGATGTAAGTATGCTAGTTCGCAAGTATTCTCTTGTGGTGCGTCAAATATCGAAGCATTTCGACAAACGTGGCATTATGTTAATAGGATGTAGAAAATGGTATCTTGTCCACTGGGTTGGCTATGGACCCGAAAACCATGAATGCTGCCCGTATCATATGCATGCTCGAAGCCTGCTGCAAATGGTAGGAGCCTGGGCGTGCGCAGAGGTGCATTCCTTGTAAGTTTTGTCTTTTTATGCAGTCATTTGAATACATCGACGTCCCTGGGTGAAATTTAGATACTCGTGCTTGTGACACAAGGCAACTATTGCTGATATCCGCCAGCACATGTGAAGCGTAGTTCTTTCTAAAGAGATCGTGTCGACGTATTTTGTGGAATTAAATCTCCAAGAACGACCTTTTTGGTCTTCACTGTGATGTGGAAATGGTGAACGGATGTGTTAAACATTAAGTCCACACAAGTGACACTACTACAACATGGGTGATATGGGCGCTGGTCCTGAGTGTCAAGCACTGCACCTCTGCATATTCCCAGGCTCCTACCTTTTGCAGCAGGCTTTGGGCCCCATGCATATGATACGGTCAGCATTCATGGTTTTCGGAACCATAGCCAACCCACCGGACAAACATAATTCACGCCGCGTTTGTCGAAATGGGTTTGATATCTGATGCACCACAAGAGAAAACTTGCGAACTAGCATACTAACATCGTATGCAGAGGCAGAAACTCTTGAACACAAAGCACAAGACACTGAAGATTATTGAATTCACCACCAGACAACTTACAAGGACGGTCAGAGTGGCAGCTGGGAGAAGAAAACGGAAAAAGAATGGCGACAACAATCAGATTGGACCAGGTCTGACAGCATACACCATGTTGCACCACGAACGCTAACATTAACATATCCCCGCCACTCCGCAAAACTAGCTTCTCCGAACCAGCTACTCGCTTGCTAAATATACACCTTTGGCGGGGACTGTAAACTGAATGACATTGGGAATTTAGTGCTTGCATTCACCACACTTGCAGGTGCAGCTAATGTAGAACAACAGTCAATGACGCGATCGTGGTGGTTAGAGGAAAGAAACGTACTTGGACGTGCAGGTGCAAGATTCGGTGTTAGAGGCACAGCAAGCCTCGTTAACAGGGATAGCGATAAACTGCATCCATCCGTCAGCCCTTCACGGTAAAAGAGCAGGACAGGTAGTAACGCACGGTCTGCATGTTGTAAATTGAGAATGTGGATCGAGTTAGATGGACTGAAGAATAAATCGAGACTACGCAAGGGATTTTATACCCCTCAAGAGCAGCTTTGGCGTTATTTGCCAGCCGCAGAGCTGTGCCGAAATATGCTCTGGAAATCACTTTGACAGCCGTCGTGAGCGGAAACCCACGGACATCTCAAGTGACCTGCTCCTTTCCCGTTATGTCGAGTGGCCCCAACATAGTCCACTCGGGTGGTGCGCGATGACACGGAGCGACATCATACCCCTGCGGAGAGATCCGAGAAAAGATTAAAACAAAGAAACAAAGAACGAAGGGGGGAGTCGTACAATCTGACATGCTAGCTTGAAGCTATCGATAACCTCGCAAACTGTGTGATCAGTAATCAAGCTTGCCTTGTTTCTTCCCAATACGCTGTCAATGCATTTGGACAATATTTTCGTCAGGGACTTCTCTTATCATTCACCCTCCAGGTCGCACAATATTCAGGTGAAACAATCCAAAGCTTACCCATCTCCACTGTCAAAGGCGATCACTGCGTGACAGCACATTATAGCACAGAATGTAATTTATCATGGGGAAGAAGCATCAGAATGGAATTGACGCGAATTACCTCCAAGTCATTTGGATGTAAAGAGAATTTCTCAGCAGGGCTGTGGAATATAGAAAGTATTCCGAGACAATGGAAGTACCTGCCATCTTCATCTGACCACACTATGGGAATGATTTGACCAGATATGCGTAGAGCGTTCCGCGTGTACTGTCATTGTTCTGTGGCGGTAACGGCTTGGTTCCTCATGTAGGCATCAGAAGAAACCCAATCTAGGAGATAGCCGGCCAAGGTCGACCTGATAAACTCTCAGTACGAAAGCACAGATGGGGATGTAAAAGGCAAAGCGCGACTGCGGCCGAGATCATTCAAACGGCAGCCGTTCTTGAGCGGAAAAGGCGAGTGGGCAAGTAGAGCCTCGGATTTATTGGCATGAGAAACTTCCCAGATCGGAAGAAGTGTGGCGGCGCTGTTGTACTGCCTGATTCGTCCCCTTACGGTCCCTGCATACAGCATAGGAATATTGTTGGAATGCGGCCGAGCTGATAACGTGATTTGAAAAGTGAGAACACGAGGAATAAGAGGTTGCCCAACAGTGAGGCACTAGTTATCCGTTAGAGTAGTCGAGTCTGATATAGACCAGTCGCCAGAGGACACCATCGCGATCCAGCTAACATGATGCAGAACTAGAACTCAGCTTCTCAAACCCGTCCGCCAAGAAGAGCCGTGTGGTTTGAGGAGTAAAGGCCATGCGGAACGTCTTGATCCACCTGAAGGGAGACCACATGGACAGAGGATACCAAAAATAGGAATAAGCTTGTCGTAGGCCTGGGATGGTCTGCCTCGTTCTACATGACCAAGGTCTACTCCAGGTATAATCGCTTCCGTCTTCCAACGGACGCGCTGCAATACAAGAGCGACATGGTACATCTTGAACGCGCGGAGGTAAATTGAAAAATGTGGCCTTGAAATCCGTTCCACATTGCAGAAGGACCAAGGTAATGGAATCCTAGACGAGGTAGCTTGTGGCCCATCTGTATGCGTCCGAATCGTCGGACTCGTCGCCATAATGCGGCATTGAAAGTGGTGGACAAAGAAAGTGTGAGTGAGTACCGAGTGAGAACGCTGTTGGCGTTGATATACTGCGACCGGAAGGGTACTAGAGTACCCTCGCGGTGACCATCACGATGCGACCATATATAATGCTTCCTATCTGCTACGAGGATACGTGCAATGAGGAGAAATAATGGCGACATGCAGTCTATTGCTCAGCCGATAAATTGATGACATTTTACTAGTAGTAGCATAAAATGATGTTGCTGACTCGGCAGATTCATCACGACCCATCTCAGTTTTGGGCTCTTGCTTCCATAACTGAACCATTTAAAGTTATTACAGTGTCGGCGTGAGTGGTCAGCACTTCAAAACACTACCAATTTTTGTCTTAAGTAAATTCCTGACGAGCTTATATAGTACAGCAGTACCATGTCTGACTTACAGGATGGCGCAAAGTGGTCTATGCGTCGCACTAAGCACGGGGTTGCCAAAGGCACCCCCCGACAGCCCGAGTCGATGGTCGGAACAGAGCACTCCAACGAAAACAAGGGCGATAACATGATCAGGTCGGACGAACTACCCAGCTTGACAGCCTCATACACCGTTTTACACAAACATGCACTATGATATCCCGCGCCATCATTTCAATCTGGAAACGTCCACGACTACTTTGATACAAAACATACACCTATGACGGGAACCAGAAATTGAACACTTAGTGCTTGCATTCACCACACTTGCAAGTGCAGCTAGTTAGGCGGTGATTAACTACTCGATCCAAATGGTGGCAAGGAAATTGACATACTTGGAGGTGCAAGTGCAAGATCCGGCGTTGGAGGCGCAGCAAGCCTCGTTAACAGGGATGGCGATGATCTGCATCCATTCGTCAGTCCGTCACGCCCCTCCCGAGATAGACAGGCCGCCACTCACGGTCTGCATGATGATGTATGTTGAGAGGAAGTTGTTTGGATGCAGCAGATGGGCTTGCGCAGGGGTTTAAATACCTCGCAGGGCGTTACCTATTTGTTGTTGTTTATAACTATCTCTTCGTCCGGTGGACATCCGGAAGAAGGGTGGTGGGTGGCCGCCTTATGTGGCTCACTATCGATTTCACCCCACACGGCCTCTTGAGTGACTCTTTCCTGTTTTGACTTTAACTGTGATTTGTCTGACTGCGGCACCAAAAGGATTTCTTTCCTCATCCTGGATGATCGAGGAGCAAGAAATGGGAAAAGGCCAAGAGTAAACACGGCCGGACCTTGGCATCGATGATACGTCAGCTTCAGGTTATTCGGCTCGGAATCGTATCTAAGGTCTCGATGGCGCGCATAGTTGGGGGTCTGATTGTCAACTGATTTGCTCCCGTCCCGTGTCAACCTATTTCCATCATGCAGCCCTAGTGACATTTCCAGGGTAGGCGAGCCCAGAGTTCACGATGTATCAGGGCGTATTCGCCTTCCAGTGTGACACCGAATTGATGAAAGGTTGCCTGTGAACGATGACTCGACTAAATCTAGACTTTGAGAGAGAGAAAACGCGCCTGAACAGCGATAAACACTGCCCATTGTATATTTGAGAAACGAAGCAATGCACAGCCAGACTAAGACGGTAGAGCCATGGCCACAAAGTATTGATACCTGCCTTCCGATATTATGGTGGAGATATCTACTTTGGCCATTTTCGAACTGTGGGCGCAAACTAGGAAACACCCGAGCCAAGTCTGTCTCATACCCGATGCGAGCGAGAACCGTACCTTGAACGGGAACGAAGATAACAGTAGATCAGAAGCTCCGAAGACGTGCTCCCACCATTACTCGAGTGGAGCCACTGGGTGACAGGAGGCATGCGGCAACGCAGCAAATGGCAGATTATGCGGAAGCGTGCATGCATGCCGTAGTCGAGTCTTCTCGATTCGACCAAGTTCCTGTGGGCCCATTCCAAAGATGGACATTGTATCACTGCTGAAATGGCTGGTCGTCATGTTTGCGGCATCGAAAAAGGTACCGTAATCGTGATGCGGCCTCAGATCCGATAGAGGGACAGGATCCGTTGGAGCGCTAGTCTTGAACAGGTTTAGTGGCCACGGAACACAGTTCATGAACAATAAAATGAAAATAAGACGAGTCGTGAGAGGTGACAGCCCCAGCGTTTCTCCTGAAGCTGGTCTTCCTTTGTCACCCAATCGCGGCCATCAAGGAGCCCCCGTGATGCACGTGTTTGCCTGTCGAGACTCGAAATGATGCTGCGGCCCTCCGATTCTCATCAAGCATACCAGCAGACCTCACCGAAAACAGAATGGAGCGTGCGACGCTTTGTCCGAGATCCTCCGAATAGCCGAGTGATCCTGGCGTCCATCGTCGATAACCAGGAGAGGATATGATCCCTTTTCCTTGCCCGTGGTGAACACGTCGTCAGAAATAGTCAGCTAGTCTAGACTAGCGAGCGACGGTCCGAGGCCAAGTCCGCACCGGGACGTTTCAGAAACCCTGGGCAATTCAAGTCCATGCAATGTGTCACTTAGCCAAGGCGATTTGATTCAAAACTTCATGTTCCTCTTTGAAGGTGGTGTTTGTGATGTCTTGAAAGAGCTCTAGAATAAGGGGCGGTAAGGGTTCACAAACTTGTTCTACACGTAGAACATTCTTGTGCTGACTGGTACATCCTCCTCATATCCAAGGCGTGAGCGTCGGTCGAAGAGTAAGGCTGGGACGAGAGTCGCAGAGGGTTAAGGGGGGAAAATGACCTGTGGGTTCCCTCGTTGACTATATGGGTCCAACGGGGGGTACCCTCACGGTAGTCGTCACGAGGTGCTCTGACACCTGACATTAATGAGGACATTACGGGGGCAAAAGAATAGAAAAGAGCCGAGAAAAAACAAACAAACATGCCAACAACTTTGTGTCGAGTAAGCCCGACTCACATCCATCTACCCACCCGTCATTGACCACGACAACGCGGACAGTACCGAAATCTTGCCCAGTCTGCGCTGTCTCCGCGATGAGGTCAGTCGCGTTCGCCATTCTGGACAAGGTGGCGCCCTTTCCCTCGTCGTCTGTACGACAGTGCCTACTAACGTCTAACAACTCCGGATCATCCACGAACCCGCAAACGCACCCTATCTTATCGCCGTAGTCGGTGGTCTTCCCATGGCCATTCACCGATGGCAAACACATTCGCCACATCAAGGTTGACATCGTCGCTGACGGCGGCACATTACCACAGTGGATCCTGCGGGCAGGGAACTACTACACGCTACGAAAGCAAACCATGTATTGACCCCCACTCAGGATTTCAGCTCGGCTTTGACGATTATCGTCCTTCACACCACAAGTCCGAACGATCCGTCCGATTTGTTAGCCCCGCAGACGTAACAAGTGGGTTGTGTCCCTCGTCTCGATCTCTTAGAACAGCTCGGTGATTCCAAATTCCGACGACGGCTAATCGCAAATCGCTACAGCCAACGACAAATATCAACTTGGACCTCATCGCACTCAGGTCCGATGTCTCACACTTGCCATGTCCTCACACAAAGGACGCATACGCTCTCTTTGAGCCTCAGCACTATCCAGACTGGAGAAGAAATACGAACACCCGTTGACAACTGCCTCGTGTCTGTGTATATGTATCCCCATTCTGGACCGCAGGCGACGCATGTTTTCGATGTCTTGAAATCGTCTCCCAAGATCTGCAAGGAACGGCAGACAATGCGGGCGGATGCGTTACTGGGAGGGATGCGGTGTGTAAGCACGTCGCCTGTTCCTGCTCCAGTTACGGTGCCTCAAGAACGTCAAAGAGCGGGGCCACCAGAGGCATACTTGGAACCTTACCCAACTGGATTCTTGGCAACCGTCCATGTACATCTTTCTATTCTACCGACAGACGAGGACCAGCACCACACCCCTACCCTTTCCAATGCGCTCGCGCAGACATGTACCCCGATCCTTTCGCACTCAGGCCCTACCGCACCACAATCCCTGGGTCTCGATCCACCACCTATCTCGGAGATCCCGCCGGCGCTACAAACACTACTTTTCAAGTGCATTGTACACTGCAGTCGATACGAGCGGGTGCTTCGAGCGGGCATACAACGCTGACAATGGACAAGAGCGGCTTCAGGGCGATGCTTAAGGAGATGCACCACGTCTGTGGAGAAGACATGAAGGAAGCACGGTGTTGTACCTTATAGTCATGCGGTTCGAGTAGACGCTGGACAGAATGACCAGAAGTTGACACGCAGGTAATGTGACTTGTCTGCATCCTGTAAGGATCGCAGACCGGTTACGCGTGGACAGTAAGCAACCGGACCGATACGATGCCGAACCGATCCTTTGTTCCCTTTCCATTCCACATAGCCTCAGTCGTACGTATTTAAGTAGCTCACGTCG
>JBBPMF010000289.1:0-35747 GCA_038090175.1 Austroboletus eburneus | reverse complement strand
AGCTTTGAAGTCTTGGAGATTCCCTCCCATCATTGCTCATAAGGATCCAAAGGGATCATATCCTTTATACCAAGGGTCAAAGGACCATTACACACCTCACTACTGCAGGGCAATAGGAGTTGTTTCATTACGCATGCGCAACGTCCAGTCTCAGTGTGTCCTCAAAGGCGACACAACGTCCTATAGAAATCCTAAGGGTTCTCTGCTGAGACTCCAGACTCAGGCAGGAATGAGACTAAACACTGCGTATAATTGCACAGATCTAGCTGGGGAATGTACATGACAACTATGGGCTACTTATACAGTCCGGAACCATCTCGGAACGGAAGAATGATGGTCGGAACACATGGTATGCTACAATGGCCTCATGGAGTCAGGGATAGAAATGGGATGACACAGTCACCGAAAGGAGGGGCGAAAGGAGGAGCGGAGGTCCGTGACAAAAACAGTTCTGAAAGCACATGGCAAGAGTTACAAAAGGGGAAGAAGAGACGAACAGGGTGAGTCAAGAATAGGAATCTCCATATGTCCATAGGGAGCATAGTCTTCGGGAAATAGAGTCCAGTAGCATTCCAGGGGTAGTCCATCTTCCGGTGTCCATTCCGGTAAAGTGTTGAAGAGTTCCAATGGTTCTGGAATTCCGGAACCTTCAGAACCACGGGAAGGTACTTTAGAAGCATCGGAACTGCGGGAATCAGTTCCGGAACCTTCGGAACTGTGGACACTTGTAACACCTTGTCAAGATTATAGATATCTCAATGAGCATACTGTAAAGAATGCCTACCCTATACCAAATATCCAATCCATCATTGAACAAATAGGAAACTCAACTATCTTCACCAAAATGGACATCCAATAGGGGTACCACAACATACAGATCATACCGAAGGATTGATGGAAAGCAGCCTTCATCACTCCCTTTGGATTCTTTGAACCAACTGTAATGTTCTTCAGACTGTGCAACTCCCCTGCCACTTTCCAAGCATTCATGAATGATGCCTTTGGGGACTACCTTGCAGAAGGGTGGCTGATTATCTATATGGATGACCTAGCCATCCACTCTTCTGACCCATCTGAACATAAAGAAAGGACTATCAAAATCCTAGAATGACTTAGAAGCCTAGGACTTAGGTGCAAACTCCAGAAATGCACCTTTGACTCCCAAATCATGGACTACCTCGACCTAACTATCCAACCAGGAGAACTCGCAATGGACACAACCAAACTTCGAGCCATAGACAAATGGAAGCCTCTTAACTCAGTCAAAGCTGTGAGATCCTTCCTGGGGTTCTGCAACTTCTACTGAAGATTCATTCCGAATTTCACTCAGAGAGTGGCCTTACTTAACAAACTTACTTGGAAAGACAAACCCTGGACTTGGACAAAGAAGGAATAACTTGCCTTCAAAGACATGAAACAAGTGCTCTCTACTTCCCCAGTCTTAAAACAGCCAGATCCGGAACACCCATACTTTGTAATGACAGATGCTTCACTTCTAGCCACAGGAGGAGTTCCCATGCAGAAAGACTCCAATGGTGACCTCCACCCATGTGCATACCAATCTGCCACTCTATCGAGTGCAGAATGCAACTATGACATATATGATAGAGAACTACTGGCAGTTATCCATGCTCTTGAAGACTGGAGACACCACTTACTTGGAGCTCGACATGTGGTTCAAATACTCACAGATCACAAAAACCTCACCTACTTCAGAGCTCCCCATCGATTATCTCAATGCCATGCTCAGTGGCAAATGTTTCTGCAAGACTTTGATCTTGCATTTACACATGTACCAGGAACACACATGGGCTCTGCCAATGCCCTCTCAAAAAAAGAGGACATATCCACTGAATCGGACAATGCTGAGATAGTTCTCCTTTTAGATGACTTATTCTGTAAACAGATTGATCTCACCTTAACAGACAAAATTGCAAAGTCTACTCTGTCTGATTCTTTTGTCCTTATAGCAAGTGAAAAAATGTATAACAACACCCCCCTGCTTCCTAGCACAAAGTTGTCTGATTGGACCTTTATAGATCAAGAACATCATTTCCAGGGATGCCTCTTTATCCCAGAACCGACCCGCCAAAAACTGGTCCATGATCTACACTACTCTCAAACAAGTGGACATATGGGCCACTTCCGAACACTAGCAGCTCTTGAAAAAGACTTCTGGTGGCCTGGCAGGTCCACATTTCTGTGACGATTTATCGCAGGGTGTGCTACTTGTCAAGCCAATAAAGTAAACACCCATTCTACATCCCCCCCTCTGATGCTCTTGAACTTGTCTGTGTCTTGCCCCTTTCAACAGGTTTCTGTTGACCTCATCTCAGGACTACCTCCTGTTTCTGGATTTGACTCTGCTATGGTCATGGTAGATCATGGCCTTTCGAAGGGGGTAATTTTCTGCCCTTGCTCCAAAACAATTGATGTACAAGGAATTGCCCAACTCTTCTTTGACCATGTGTTTAAAAGATTTGATCTCCATGATAGAATCATCTTAGACAGAGGCCCCCAATTTGCATCTGTCTTTGCCAGGGAACTAGCATGATTACTCCAGTATGAGGTTACCCTATCAACTGCCTACCATCCCCAGACAGATGGAGAAACTGAACAAATAAATCAGGAACTTGAAAACTACCTCCAGATCTTTTGCAATGGATTGGTGGATTAGTGGGTTCCACTCCTTCTATTAGCTGAATTTCACCACAATATGGCAATCCATTCCTCTACTCGAAAATCCCCATTTGAACTGATCATGGGATACCAATCCCAAGCCTATCCACCAATCTGAAAAACATTTGTTCTGGAATTGGAAAATAGATTAACTAAACTGGAAGACTTTCAAAAAGAGGCACTGGCAGCACATGAACAAGCAAGAATGTTTATGGAAAGACAAAGAAGATCCACATTCAAACCATGGAAAGTTGGAGACAAAGTATGGCTGGAAGCAACCAATCTAAAAATGAACTACCCAGCCAGAAAACTAGCCTCCAAATGCGAAGGACTGTTTGAAATCAAAAAAGTAATTTCTCCAGTAGCTTACCAACTTTGCCTTCCCCCAACATGGAAAATCCACAACGCGTTCCATGCTGGTCTATTAACCCCTTATGTAGAAACTTGGGAACATGGAACCAATTTCCCCCAACTGACCTCAGAGATAGTAGACGGAGAAGAAGAATGGGAAATAGACAAGATTATTGCCCATAGAGGGAGAAAGAGGGCCTGCCAATTCCGCATCTGATGGAAGGAATATGATTCTGGCAATGATACATGGGAGCCAGAATCTAATCTTGCAAATGGCTCGGAACTCCTGGAGGTTTATAAACAATCAAGGAAACTCTAACTATCCCCAAAACAATGACTACACCCATGAATACTCCCTTGAATCCCCCCATGAATCCCCAAGACTTCACACCCCCTGTATACCCCCTCTCATGTCTAGAATCTTTGTTCCTGAACTACCTCCTGTCCAAGGACACAGACTCCCTCCTGTTTTTCAAAACACCCTCCTGGTATTGATTCTTAAATGCCCAGCCCTCTACCACTACCTCGTCTCATACCCCCTCTATGATGAAGCACCCATCTTCCCCCCCCCCCCCTTATTGCAGCCTTTCAATAACTCTCACTCTCTGTCAGACTCAATCACGAGAGAGCTCAAAGAAATCCAACACCAAACACTCTCTGGCTGAGAAATGAATCCAAATCTGCCAAACCCTCACAGACCTTGGCATCTTTAGAATCATCAATACCTTCTCCAGAGTTACTTTGGCTCCCTACCTCCGACCACTCCTCTGAGCCCTCACTGAGAAACAGGGAGAGAACTACCTCCTGGACCTCACCCATGACCACCTTGCCATATTGCCCTTTTTCACCCCCATCATCAAAAAATTTAACAGGACCAGCCATGTCCGGAACCCCCCCATCATGGAAAGCACCAGACCTTTGCTTGGAGGAATTGCCATGGCCGAGAGGAGAATTAGAGACACAACCTTACAAATGACAGAAGGATTAGCCACAATCTCCCTCCCCCAAACCCCCCAAGTTCTACCCATTTGAGATGGCCTGAAGAAGCCTCTATCATTGGCTGAAGGAAGTAAGGGACAGAGCACAAGTTTGATCAGAGGAAAAGAAAAAGGAAAACAGAAAGAGGTCCCATTGCCCAACTCCATTCCCATTCCCCCAAGACCTGCCCCAAAACCAGCTTGCAGGACTCAAAAGTCCAACAAACTCGCATGCTTCCAATATGGAAGTATCAAACATCTATGACCTGACTGTCCCATTTATACTTGCCCCTTTTGCCACCAAAAAGCCCCTGGACACATTCAAAGAGAATGTCCCTCCAACCAATGCTCTTCATGCCATGGAATGGGGCACTCCTCTGCTGAATGTTTCAACACAGAAGACTTCAATGATGACAATGTCATCTTCAACGATGGAGACTCTGCAGGAGGAGACTTTAGAAGTTGAAAAGGGTCTTCAATGGATAGAAGAGGGTAATGTTACAAGTAGGCACAGTTCCAAAGGTTCCAGAACTTGTTCCTGCAGTTCTGATGCTTCTGAAGTACCTTTCTGTGATTCTGAAGGTTCTGGAACTCCAGAACCATCAGAACTCTTCAACACTCTTTCACCAGAATGGAAACCTAAGGATGGATTACCTCTGGAATGCTATTGGACTCTGTTTCCTGAAGACTACACTCCATATGGTCATATGGAGATCCCTATTCTTGACTCACCATGTTCCTCTTTATTTCTGCTTTTATAACTCTTACCATGTGTCCCCAGAATCATTTTTGTCACAGATCTCCACTTCTCCTTCCATTCTTTTTGGATGGTAGTGTCACCCCATTCCATCCATTGATCCACAAGGCCCTTGTAGTGTACCATGTGTTCTGTTCCACCACTTTCACATTTTGAGATGGTTCTGAACTGTATAAATACTTAGTAGCTGTCTTGTATGTTCTGCAGCTAGATCTGTGCAATTATATGCAGTGTTTAGTCTCATCCTGCCTGAGTCTCAAGTCTCAGCAGAGAACCCCTTCAGATCTCTATAGGACGTTGTGTTACCTTTGAGGACACACTAAGACTAGACATTGCGCAAGCATAACAAAAACAGAAGATCACCCTCCTTATCTTGCCCACTGTCTACATTGCTCAAACCTTGCTCCTCACATTGTCAATGCCTCATCGACACTACCCCTTCCTTACGGCACTGACACTTGCCATGTTGCTCATGCTCACTGCTGTATTGCACCAGCCAATGCTTCATTGCCACCCCACCTTCTTGCTTCATGTCAAGCCCTCTGGCTGTCTGAGTCACTGAGTTATCACACTGGCAGCAGAGTGACCCAATCGCCATACCAATTGATGGCAAGTGATCATTGCACTTCTATCACCAGCCTTAATGGTTTATTCCAGGCATATCTACCAAGCCATCAAGAAAGTCCTCGCTCTCTTCTTCCTCCAGCTTAGCTTGATCAGGAAGATCGTACACTGGATCTTTTGTCATCCACCCTGGACCTGGTCCAATCTACTTGCATGCTCATAGAAGATCTCATGCTGATCTTCTGCCTCACCTACCTTCAACTCACATTCCACATTATTGCTGTTGAGCCTGTTGCCCTAGTGCCAGAGCCGCAGCTGCCTCTTCCTCACCAACCACTACACTCCACAACAGATGTAGCGGATTCCTCCGATAACAAACAAACTGTCTATGAACTCTTGCTGCACTCAGACAAAGGAACCGTTATTGATGACCCCATTCTACCCATCAATCCTCATATCCTTGCAGCCCTCTCTCCTATCACTCTTACACCCACTCCCAGACATATTGGACCCAGTTATTCAGTCACATTGACTTGGCGTAATTGAATACATATGGCTTCAGATTCTCCTGACCCTGTGTCCAACTCTGACTACTAATAATCTGACACCCTGGCATGATCCTTGGGAAGACATTGAGCTACTTACAATTCTGCACATATATGCCCAATACCCAGCCACATTATCTGCACCAATCCCAATTCCTTCCTCCTGCATAAGTGCTTGCAACTGGATCAACACCAGGTAGTATGCAACACCATCCCTTCTTTTCAGAGGCTGAAAACAAGGAAAAGGAAGAGTGGTAAAAAGGTAGCAAAGTATTTTTTTTTCAGTTTTTTTACAGTTTTTGCCCAACATTTCAGACAAACCTGTACTCTGACACACCCCACATGTACCCAAACGACCCCCACACTTGCCTTCTGGAGACAGAACCACTCCAACTGCTTATCCTTACCTGCCACCCAACATTAGTCACACTTCCTCAAGAAGCGACATCTGACCAACAATGGCGATGGAATCAGCCTGATCTTCTACCTCCAGTCCCTTACTACCTCCTCTCCAATCTTGGCCCATGGCTGGGACCTTCGAGGAATTCCAACAACAATACACTGCGTATGTCCAACATGTGGCCCAACACGGAGCACATACCACCACACCTCCAATCATACCAAGCCTCCCATCAAAAAAGAAAAAGGCAAAAGCTGCTGATGTAGAAGAAGAGCCATGCAAGGTCAAACTTGGCAAATCCTATATTGAGAAGCCACCACCATTCTCAGAAAAACCCAAGGAGTACACCAAATGGAAGGCAAAGTTCAAATTATACCTCTTAAGCTTCAACTGACCTGTCACCGACGCCGAGGAGATCAAAATGTTTTTGGGATTCTGCACCAAAGAACCAGCGGAGGAATTTGCAACACTATTTATCGAGAAAGAGCTCAATTACGAAAATTATACCACCTGAGGATTCTTTCAAACTTTCATCGACCCCTACTTCAAACCCATATATGAGTCGGCTCATGCTGAGACCAAACTCCTCAATCTGAAGCAAGGATCGATGACAATCAAGGAATTCCTCACAAGACAACAAAACCTGATTGCCCATGCTGAGTGGTCAGAAATCACAAATGGCCAACAACTTGTCCGCCTCCTCCGCACCAATGCCCGCAACAGTATTGTCAAACAAGTCGAGCATTCCAGTCTCAACATGATCACAACTTATATCAGCAGTTACTTCGAGTGGATGAAGCATTTTATCGCTGCTGGCCACCTACTCACTGAAATTGCTAAACAAAAGCACAGCACCCCTTCTGATATGCCTAAATCATGTGTCAAATTCCCTACCCGATTCGTTGAGCCTCACACTGCAACCCCTGAGACCACTGGAGTCTTTAGAGGCTGAGGCACTCCCATGGACTTGTCCAAGGCAAGAGCAACTGGAACCTGCTTCCAATATGCCAAAGAAGGCAAGACCTCCACATGGCCTTGTGCCATTTACATGCAAAAGACCGCCAGATCCAAGAATATCAAAATATGCGGATTTGATGTCAAATACTCTTCCCTGGAGGAGTTAGAAGCTGCCATACAAAAGACAGATGAAATGAATTTTGTAGGTGAGGACAAGGAATGAGATCCCCTCATTCTCAAGGTACGATTCAACTTAAAACTTGTAAACTTTGTATAAATTCAGCAAGGAGTGTCCCTGGCTTAAGGCCAAAGGAAGGTGTGGTGGGGTCAATAAAATCTATGCTTAATTTTCCTTTTGTGTCTACTAACAAGTTCTCTGTTTTGAACATAGAAGAGATCTTCCCTGAGTCTTCAAATGACTCACCCCCCTTTGCAACGCTAGTTCAGCCAAAGACCAATGAATGCCCGAGGAAACTGTTGGCTACACAAAAGCCAAATTTCTTGCCCCTTCTGGGCATTACAGCCTCTGTTCTGTCCGGGAAACATGCAATCAAGAGACAGAAGAATTGGGTTACTAGCAGTCAAGTAGCTCAATCCTCACAAAGGACAATCATTCCTGGATAGAGACTGTAAAGCCTTGGTCCCCCCAGTGGATCAAGCAAATCACAAATATCACCCCCAATGACCGCCTAGAGCATCATCTCCAGGCTTTCGTCCATGACACCAGATGCTCCGAGGTTGACACTGAGCTAATCGCTCACCTATGGAATGCATCCCATGGCGCTGCAGAGTTCATGCTCCTTGAACTCTCGCAGAAACCCCATTACATCAACAAGAAGCCTTCTCTGAATGCATTTGAAGTCAAAGCACTCATCACTATCCCAAGCAGTGACACAATCCCCATAACAGCCCTCATCGACTCAGGCTGTATGGCATCGGCTATTGACTGACACTTCATGTAAGCACACCAACTGCTACAAGAGCCTATGCTGAGGCCCATACTGGTCTATAATGCTGACGGAACAAAAAATGAAGGTGGATCAATCACCCACTTTGTCAATCTCAAACTTAAGATCGACAATCACGTATCTCAGATTCCCTTCTTGGTTACCACTCTGTCATCACAAGCCATGTTCCTTGGCTTCAACTGGTTGTGCCAATACAACCCTTGTATCAATTGGCAAAAAAAAACCATGATGTTCCCCGAGACACATCTGCTGTGGCAGCACGATGAGCTCGAATTCAATGATTAGCTTTTAACAAGTATATCGCCACACTTGTGACCAACCTTGCAGCTGCTGCCAATAAGAAAAGGCAAGATGATACCTTTGAAGACATGGTCCCCAGTCACTACCACAAATTCAAGGACATCTTCACAAAAGAAAACTTTGACAAGCTTCCCCCATGCTAACAATGGGATCACACCATCGAGTTGAAACCAGGCAAACACAAGGTGGACTGCAAAACTTACCCCCTGTCTCTCAAGGAACAGGAGGAATTGAACACATTCCTTGAGAAAAATCTATTCACTGGAAGGATTTGCCTGTCAAAATCACCCTTTGCATCCCCTTTCTTCTTCATTAAGAAAAAGGATGGCAAACTATGCCCCATCCAGGACTATCATCACCTCAATGATATCACCATCAAAAATTGTTACCCTCTTCCACTCATTGAGGAGATCACACAGAAGTTACAAAAAGCCAAGTACTTCTCCAAAATGAATATCCGCTGGGGCTACAACAACATATGAATGAAGGAAGGTGACAAATGGAAGGTGGCTTTCAGGATGAACTGGGGACTCTTCGAACCTCTGGTAATGTTCTTTGGACTTACAAACAGTCCAGTGACCTTCCAAACGATGATAAATCACCTACTGTGATCTGATCAATCGAGAAGTAGTTATCGTTTACATGGACAACATTCTCATCTTCACCAAGGACCTTGATGAACACCATCGCATCATCAAGAAGGTACTCAAGATCCTTCAAGCCAACAAACTCTCACTCAAGCACACCAAGTGCAAGTTTGAAACCACCATGATGGAATATCTAGAACTGATTGTCTCCAACAGTCACATTGCCACTGACCCCATCAAGGTCGATGCTGTTCGCACCTGGCCAGTCCCCACTACTAGGACAGCAGTGTGCTCCTTCCTAGGTTTCCTCAATTTCTTCCAGAGGTTTATCAAGGATTTCACATCCATTGCTCACCCTCTCAACAATCTCATGAGCAAGAAGACCAAGTTTGTCTGGACCAACGAGTGTCAGCAGGCATTCAACACCCTTCACAATACCCTTATCAATGCCCCTATCCTCGCCCTCACCATGGACTTCAATTCTTTCCACATTGAAACTGATGGTTCCGGCATCAGTATTGGCACCATTCTCTTCCAACTACAATAAGGGAAATGGCACCCAATTGCCTATTTATTCCGCTCCCTCCTATCTGCAGAGCACAACTACCATGCTGCCAACCTCAAATTCACTGCCATCATCGAAGCCATTACCACCTGGCAACATTTCCTCCTTGATGCCCATATTCCATTTGAGATTCTGACTGATCATTGGAATCTCATGTATTACTCCATGCCTCAAGATCTCTCCCACCAACAGGCCCACTGGAACCAAATCATGCAGGAGTTCCACTATACCATTGCCCATCGTGCAGGAAAGACCAACCCAGCCAACTCTTAATCCCAGAGGCCAGATTTTGAAGAGGGAGTACTGCACAACAATAAAGGTGTCACTGTTTTTCTGCAGCTCATGGACTCCCCCACATTTGTTTACAGCAGAATCATATGTCGCTGGCTGTGGAGAACACAGCGACATCTGACAATGGATACAAGACCATGGATGTAATTATTAACAATGTTAAAACTTCTCCTTTTTCTTCTTTTACAAATGCTATTGATATGAGAATGCTAGTGGCAATGTGTGTAGCTGAAGACTCTACAGACATTGATTCTCAGATATGAGTACAGCAGCATCTCAAGGATGCCAAAGTTACACACGCTCTTGCACAATCTCATTCTCATTTCTCTATTCACGATAATCTTATTTTCTTTAAAGACTCTTTATATGTACCAAACGGTGAGATCTTACAGACTCTTATACTTAAACATTTCCATGACTCACCCCTCACAGGACACCCCGGAGTATGAGCCATGATGAGGAAATTACATGCCACTTATTATTGGCCTATGTCAACCAAGGATATAAAGGCCTACATCCACAGATCCAATCATTGTCAGAAGAACAAGGCAAACACCCAGGCTAGGCATACACCACTCCACCCACATACCATACCCTCGGCACCCTGGCAACACATCTTGCTGGATCTCATCACACCTCTCCCACAATCAAAGGGATGTGATTCCATCCTAGTTATAGTTGATTGATTTTCCAAGATGATCCAACTATTCCCCATCAATGCCACCATCACTTCACATGGAATCGCCACTCTACTCCATGACGAAATATTCAAACTCCACAGTGTCCCACAGAAGGTCATCTCAGACCGAGGACTGCAGTTCATCTTGGGCTTCATGCTCGAGTTGTACAAACTCCTTGGAATCCAGGCAAATCTGTCCACCATGTTCCACCCTCAGATCAATGGGCAAACAGAATGGTACAACACATGGGTCAAGCAATACCTTTGGATCTACGTCAACCACCAACAATCTGACTGGGCTGACTGGCTTCCCATGGCTGAGTTCACACACAACAACACACCATACTCGACTACCCAACAAACCCCATTCATGCTCAATTACGGTCATGAACCTTGAACTGGACAAGGACAACAATGATTGCTTCACAATGAATCAGCTGATGAGTTCGCGAGGCAAATGGTCAAACTATGGCAAACAGCTGAGGAATTACTGCACTTAGCGGCCGACAACATGAAGCAGTTCTACAATCACAAAATATGCGAATCTCCAGATTACAAACCTGGGGATCTGGTACTTCTTGAGGCTTCTCATATTCGCACTAATTGACCCGTGAAGAAGCTTGACCAGAAGTGATTTGGACCCTTCAAGGTTGTCACCAAGGTTGGCATCGCCTCTTACAAATTGGACCTCCCCCATGGCTGGAAGACGATCCATCTGGTCTTCCACAAATCCCTCCTCCATCCATACCATGCATCTACTCACCCAGTGCAAATCTCTCCCCTGCCTCCAATACCAGATCTCATCAACGACCTTCCTGAACAGGAAGTCAAAGAAGTTATCGATTCCTGGAGTTGCAGCGAAAAATTCACTTACTTGGTACATTAGAAGGGATTCCCAGTCGAAGAAGATGAGTGGATTTCCACTGACAAATTGCTGCACACACAGGAAGCAATCAAACGCTTCCACCACAAACACTCTACAGCAGCCCATCCCACTTAGAAGCTCTATCTTCAACCCATGGACATTTCAACCCCTGGTCTGGTCTTACTGCCGCATGAACCTGTTTGCACCTGTCCGTCCTGCACAGGAACACCCACTTTCAAGGATCCCAGATTTTTAGAGTTCCACTGTCACTACAAGTATCTCGATGATTCACTCTTTGAAATTCCTCCAATTGACACAGACATCAATCCTTAGAGAGGAGATTATGTTAGGATATTTAATTTCACTTATCTTTTTTGCCCTTTACTTGATGCTTACCTATGCTCACACATGACTTCATGACTCATTCCATATCATGTGCTAACAGTCATTCCATGACATTTCTTTCCTTTCCACAATCGCTTACATGTACACCCTAGATGGTTTCATGCCTGTCCTACATAGTGGTCCATGCACTAGATCGCATGTATATAAGGTGGGGTATCATCATAGGATACCCCCATCTTCAGTTTATTCATTGTTTTACCAAGTAACCCAAAGGGCAACCTAAGGGCCTTTCTAGAAGTCCTGATAACTAGCACCCCTTGACTTTTCATTCTGCACATCTTATCTGTGTCTGCTACAGCTACTATGTCTTCCAACCTACAGTCTGCTTTCAAGGTTCTCCTGCTGAACAACTACATATCCCATATGCTCATTCATATCTTCCAAATGATTGGTCTGATAGATGCAGTTGTGATTGTTACTGCTATCATATATGATTATGGTGAGATATCCTTCCAGTGTACTACTCTATCTTTTCTGATCAAACTAATAATTTGATTCTCCTTGTACAGTCCTCACCCTCTCTAGAGAGGTAAGATATTTTGTTTATCATATCCAAATGTAAATTATTATAATTTGATGTTGGATAAAGTACATTTGGGTAAGGATCAATTTTAATCCAAGCATTTCTATTGACAGTATCCTAGTCTCAGCCATGGTCCTGGATTTCCATAACTTTTTTTGTCATGAGTATATTTCCTTACTCTATGCCTTCATTTGATGGTTCAATCTGTAGGTTCGCTACTTCAGTCTTTGTGTATTCATGCAAGTATTTGTTTACTATCACTGTGTACAGTATACTTAAATGCTGATTTATATCTAAGTATGAATAACCTTAGTGAGTCTCTCTTTTAATACTAGTTGGCATTGCTTTCAGAATTTATCGCATGGATTTACAGATGGTAGTTCATTCATTCCAGGGCTGCTTAAAGTAAGTTTTCCTTAGCACTCTGCAAACTTTTGTCAGTAATGATTTTTATCTCCAAAGCTGTATGCATTTAAATTCATACTGAAGAAGACAGTATACTGACAATAATTTTGTAGGTGTAAAAATATCAGTTTTCTATCTATTCAGATCATTGAGATATCATGATGAAAATTTGTGAAGGCACCATAATAGGTTTGATAGATTATTGGGGATATCAAATTTTCCTTGTTGTCACTGATTGTGAGCTTCTTTCCCAATCTATCTTTATCATCAATTTTTACTGTCAATGACTATGCTTTCAACTCAAGTTATCATGATCATACGGGTATATGCCATGTGGAACTGATCCAAAACAATCCTTTACATCCTCTTATTTACTTACACCCTGCAGATCATCATTTGTTTTACTTTAATGGACACTTATTTCAATCCCAGAACCCACCTGTCTTGTGTGTTTCATATTTATTTGACATGTTATTACAATCTTGTTTAGCATCTGTCTTCTAGTTGCAGTCATCCAAGTTGATGATCTCTCTTTTTGTTCTGCATCAGAGAACAATCCACTGTCCACCACATACATCAATTTACCACAGTTCCTCATTGGTTCCCTGCTCTTGGGTCTTGTTATTGCCCAAACATTAAAGCAGTCAATTGGCATGTACAAAGCAATGAAGCAATGGCAGCCTAACCAATACAAACAACTCTTTGTGAGAGACGGTATTTTTTACTTCACCATGTAAGTGATACATTTCTATTTCTTCCATTTCTATTCCTTGCCATCAGTTTTTTTCACCCATCACTTCTTCTGAACTTCTAGGATCCTTGTAAACTGCATGATAGGCATACTAAACCCCAGAACCAACATCAGCAGTAACACGATGCTCGTCCTGAACTCATTTTGTCAGATATCCATATGTGTCATGATGCCACGGTTCATCATTAGCGTGCGTGAGCTGCATGAACGCAACCTCCGTGGTCATCAGCTGGGAGTTGACACTGGATTCAGCATATTGTCGAGAACCATCGACAGTCAAGTCGCGGATGTGTCCACAATTGAATTTGGTGGTGCCGAGCAAAGCCAGTCTGTCGAGGATATTGTCGAAGAACCAAGGGCTGTTCAACCCGAAGAGCAGGGTGCCTGACGCAGTGCGAGTCAGGTCTCGACAATGATGAATTACTGTGGAATCAAAATACGGTGTTCCTCTTTGAAGGCGGTGGGTTCCTTGTTTTCTTGTTTCGATGTGCTGCGTACCATTTTCCCTACTTGCTTGTGTATAGTTTGCAAAATTGGATAGCGCCATTGTTTTTGCTTTTTCGTTTCGTTTCCATGACTACATATTCTGCCCCTGCATCTGGGTGTCAGCCTAAGACATAGTGCATTACCTCAGTACTTGTTTTGAATAGATCAGAATGATATCACACGATCTGTACCACTATCGCCCAGCGCAGACACATCTCACGTTAGAAACAGCGCTGGCAACGTGTATTCTCTTAAAGGAAGCTTAGCAGGCAAGCTATAATGTGAATGAACGTTTGAACTCTAGATAGTCGCCCTTCGTCGAAATACTAATCTTAGGCTTCAGTGACTAGGTCGGGCAACTCATTGGTGATTTCAAGGAGAGCATGCCACACAATGTCAAACGAAATTTGCCTTTCAGATTACAATAATCGTCTGGCTATCTCTTCCGCTCTGCGCTCTGCGGAACTTGTCCTGAATGTGTAACCAGTCATTGGGCATGTACACAAAAAACGAGCTACTTAATCATATAAGTAGCGCCTACTGCGCGGCATGGCCCGCTACGAACGAGTGGAACGGAAAATGGAGGGAGGAATAAAAATAAAAATAAAAGCACTCTTCTATTTAGGATGCCACTGAGTGAACAAGTGATAACAATTCTCTAGAACTCGCCGCATGTCTCCCAGCCCAGTGACCTCTGAACTCCTTGTCTATGCTTGTATTCATGCTGGGCGGGAGAGTGATGGCCGAGAGCGCACTAACTAGCACAGGCGACGCGACAATAACTTGTCGTATCGTCATCCACTTGTTCTCTTGTCCCACGTGTCTCTCCTCTTTCTCCTTCTGGCACGACAGCGACTGTACCCTGGTTGACGTTATGTCGATTTGGTCGTGCGCCATCGATGGACATAAGGGGCTGCGACACGATGGACGCGGCGCGACGGTGTTGATATGTAGCTTGAGGAACCTAGACGTAAAGATCGAGCGTTCCATTCATAAAACTTGTGAGCCGGAATACGTGTCGGTGAACAAGACGACGACGAACGACATTGATTCCAGCTTCGGCGACTCGGGTAAGGCTGACTAAGCTGCCTCAGACGCCAATCGCCTTTTGTTAGCGGGATAGTCTAGACCAGGCAAAGCGCTGCGATCTAGGCCTTGCAGTGGTTTGACTCGGAGATCGCCATGTCACTAGAGCACGTTTGCAGTTTTGACAGCGTCTACAACGTTGTCGTATCCATGTCCGAAAGGGTCTCGTGTGCCTCGTGACGTCGCCAAGTTATCTGACGCTCATAGCCGGTGGCGACAAATCGTTTTTGGATTCGGACACATTCATTAATAGTCGTCGCATGGACTCGGAGGTTGGAGCTGCATATCGGAATGACGTTTAAGTGCACTATGCATGATAAGAAACAATACCTGCCGGCGTCGATCAAGAGCTGGACAGGGTTATATTGTGGGTCTGTTAGTCCGCATGGATTGCATGATGCTGATGGGCGGTGTTGACTAGTTCCACTGTGTGGGCGGCTTGCAATGCAATCTGTGTCCGCTCCGACCACCCACCGATCATGTCCGCTGCCCAGTCTACCACGGTGTCGGACTCCAAGATTTCAACCTTGTGACGTCGGAGATGCGCTCGGTTTACTCAACGTGGAAACCGCAAACCTTCCGGAAGCTCGTTCTTGAATCCGGCCAGGTGGTATATGGAAGGGAAACAAAAAAAAAGTTTTAGAGAGTGAATTAGGATGCGTGTTAGCCTCGTGGGTACGTCGGATATTGGAATGGGCTGACTCTAAACAAGATCGGGAAATTCTCGTTGGCTTCGTCGAGGACAAGGCCAGTCCGCCGCGTTGCCTCGCTTCCAAATTCCTTAAATACCTCCAACTTCGATTGAAAGTCTTCATCACGTCTTCTTCCCGCACAGTCACGACTCAAGTACTTACGATGCACGCCTTCGTCTCTCTTGCGCTCCTCTTTGTAGCCCGCCTCGTCGACGCGGCCCTCTACGTGCGTACCTGACTCTTGTTCCTCCTTTCCTAACACCCCGCGCAGGTCACCAACCCCGTTCAAGCCACGTCCTGCGCGGGTGATCAGTCCTGCCAGGTCGAGTGGGTCGACGACGGCCAGGCGCCCCTTCTTTCCGCCATCGGCGAATGCGAGGTCGGTCTTTATACGGGCAGCTTTGTACGTACTTGCCCCGCATGCTCCCACCCCGCGTTGTTTTATTTTTGTCCCCCTAGCAACTCGTCCAGTCTCTGCCATCCGTCGATGTCTCCACCACCTCGTCCATTAGCTTTACGGTGTGTCTTTTTATGCTGACCCTAGAAACAGTTTTGAACCGCCCATAGCCCAACCCCAGCGTTGGTCCCAATGGCCCATAGTGCGTACCTGATGCATTTTACTATCACGCGATCTGACCTGGGCTCACAGCTACCTCGTGTTCTCAGCCAGCAATAGCAATTACCGAAGTTTCTCGGGTTCTTTTACGTCAGTCCCTTTTTTATTACGTACACGACAAAAAAGTTGACACTCGTGCAGCCTCACTGGGATGAGCGGAACAACTCCTGGTGGTTCGTCTGCTCGCGCACCACGCGCATCCACCCATTTTCACTCATCCTCCTCGTTGTCTTCTTTTGCAGATACCTCCGTCCCTGCGACGCCTGCCACCACCATCGGTTCGACCACCAGTGCGCCAGGTACATCATCTTCTCCTCCCAGCGCCGTCATTCCAACCACCTCGACTATCCCAGGCACTACGACTACTCCACACCCGACGACCACGACGTCCTTCTCGAGCACGACCACGACGAGCAACACCTCGTCTACTACTTCTACCACGTCTTCCTCGGCCTCCCCTTCTGCTACCAATGCCGCTGTTCGCGTCGGATCCAGTTTCTATCTTAAAGGCTTGGCCGCCTTGTTTGCCCTTTCTGGCGTTTTTGTATTCTAGACGGGTCGTCGAACGATCTTTTTCTTTCCTCTTTTTTACCCGACTTGTTTATCCTACACGTGCACTTGATCCTTCATTGCAATTTGCGTTGTCTTTTTTTTTTTACAAAGACTTTCTTGGTCTGTATCAAGTTGGAATGAAATACCCCCTGAGAGCGTATAAGTCGGAGTCTGAATTATACTTTGACGCCAGCCATGAGCGATACAGTGACCAAGCCACCTCGAAAGCAAAAGCAAAAAGAGTCTAGATTGCATCCCCCTCAGAGTGGTGCAGAGCGCCTCAAGATCGTCGTCCGCCGTTTGCCTCCCAACCTACCCGAAGACGTCTTTTGGCAGAGCGTACAACAATGGGTCACGGACGACACCATCAACTGGAAGACGTTCTGCCAAGGAAAGCTACGCATCAAGCGGTACGTGCCCCTTGCCTATCGCCACGACAGAGCGGGGGGGCATTATGTCGCACCATAAACGTTTTTGATGAAAAAGAAAAGATTGAACAAGGAAGGTATCCCGTCGCGCGCGTACATTGCGTTCAAGAGCGAGGAACAAGTTGCCGTATTTAGTCGTGAGTACGACGGGCACGTATTTAGAGACAAGGCAGGTGCGTGGTTCTTTTCGCTGTGTTGCTCGGGACGAATGAATCTCATCATTAGGCAACGAATCGTATGCGCTCGTCGAGTTTGCGCCGTTCCAAAAAGTACCTAGCGAAAAGAAGAAGGTGGACGCGCGGAACAATACGATCGATAAAGGTATGTACAACAAGATTGGATACACTTTAATTTTTTTCACGATGCGCCAATGTGGCAGACGGCGACTATATTTCATTTTGTGAAACGCTCAACAATGCGCCCAAGAGCGAATCGGTGTCGCTCGAAGCGTTGAGTGAGTGGCGTTGTGATACCGCGAGTCCTTGATCTGACGATCGATACTGACAGTCGCTGCTGCTCAACCGCCGCCTGCGCCAACGACTACGCCACTCCTCGAAGCACTCCGAGCAGAGAAATCGGCTCAAAGAGACAAGGAAGCTATCCTCCGTAATCATCCGCACTACAAGGACGCCATCGTGACGGGGTCGTCGTTGAAAAAGGAAGAAGCCAGGAAGAAGGTGGTTGTGCCCGCGAAACCACCACCACCCCCACCAGAACCTGCGACCCTGAGCAAAAAGGCTAAAAAGGCTGCTGCCGCCGCCGTCGCGTCACAAAAGCCCTCGACACATCAGGCACACGAATCTGGAAAGAGTCAGCCGCCACCACCTGCTGCGCCGTCGACTCCCAAACCACCAACGCCAGTCACGATTGTATCGTCACGACGTCCCAAGGATCTACACGGACGCCCACACTCGAGTAAAGGGGACTCTGTGTCAGCACCTGTTCCTGCGTCTGCCTCTGGTGCGACCAAATTGGATTCGACATCAAGCACACCCGTGGTCGCCGAGAACGCAGAAACACCTACTGTTCCTCCGACTCCACGTGGCAAAGGTCGTCCAATGATTGGACTGGGTCGACAATTCGAAGCTGCGCTGAATGGTGCAGGTGTCGCTGTTGCGCCTGGTAATGCAGGCAGCGATCGAAAGAAACGGGATAAGGGCGAGGCGGCCAGTTCGGGCAATCAGCCACTCAGGGCTTCCGTTCCGAGTATTTTGCAGCGTCCGGACACTGGGGCTGGGCAGGAACCTGTGGTGACACAACGCCCTCAGTCACGGGATGGTGGTCATGGAGAAGGTGTTGGGAGGGGGAGAAGGGGAAGAGGACGTGGACGTGGACGTGGGGGCTAAGTTGGCTACAGGTGCGTATGTGCATTGTAGGCTTGGAGTTGACGAGTTTCAAGGAGGTGCTGTCTGTCGGAATGGAGTTTTAATCTCTCCTTTTGCACTACTATGTACATACTTGTATGGTCTCATTATAGGCCGCCATCGACGATGGTTTTCGTCTTTATTGTTCTCGATGCTGTTTGTGGCTAGATCAACTTTTTTGTACACTTGGCTTTGGATGTTAGCCGTTTTTTATACCAGAAATTCAAACCTTTTTCTGATACAGATGAGTTGGTCGGTCTTTGTTTGATTGTCTGACGAACGTGGATGACTGCAAGTGTCGATACATGGCAGAATCGTTGTTTCTTATGATGTCCCGGCCGGTGAGCGGGTGATGTTGAATTCATGGAGGCAGTGTCAACTAGCGTTTGAACTCCCACTGTCAACTGTTGCGATCATCATTACAAAACTGATCCCGAGGTCTTTACGTAAGTGCGTGCGTTCTAGAATCGGTTATATTATCTTGGGTACGAATTTTCTACTAAATAATAACCATTTTATTCCATTCCTTTCGTCAAGTCCAAAATGGACGTGTCGGGTGCGGGCCAACGTCAATGCTCAGCTAAATGTATAGTCAGTCAATGTTCAATCAATGTTGTATATGTCGACCATTTTGAACTAAAAAATAGTTGATGGCTGTTCACATTGTTATTACGTTGGCAAAGAGACGGCGTATCTCCGCCCTTGTCCCTCGGTAACTTTCATTGGCGAGGGTTCTGTGATCTGGTGTGAATTTCATCATATATAATCGAGCAATTCGATGAATCACTTACGTCCTCTTCCTCCTTGACATTCCTTCCCAGCTCGCTGAAGCTATCTGTTTCGCTACAGCTGCCATGTCTTCCGACGTACAGTCTGCTGTTGAGGCTCTTCGGATGAATGATTACATATCCCGTATGCGCTTTATTTTCGGGAAATTATTAATCTAATAGGTTGATGCAGTTACAATGGTTACTGCTATTGCATACGATTATGGTGAGATTTCTTTGAGCTCTATCTTCTGACCTAAGTGACATTATAATTTGAATAGTCCTCACCCTTTCAAGCGAGGTGAGAAATCTCGTTCGCCACATCCGAGTCTAACCTCTGGCTGACAAGACTTCAAGATACAGTACATCTGGGCAAGAATCTTTATTTCACCTGGGCAGCACTTTATTTGACAATCACCACAGCTTAAACCTTTCTCCTATGTTTCTGCAGTTTTCTTTTGTGTGCGTATAGATTCTTACGATGCTTTATGTGTTTGCATTTGCTGAATAGTCCTGTAGGTTCGATACCTTGGTATTTACGTGTTCATGCAAGTATTCGTTTACCATACCATGCGTCTTAATGCTAATATATGTTTCAGTATACAAGGCCTTAGTGAGTTCATCATTACATAAATTGGCATTGATTTATTTATCTTGGATTCACAGTCGGTAGTTCATTTCTTCCAGGGCCGCAGACTGTAAGTTATCCTTGCTCTGAAAACACTTGTCATTAATCATTGTTGTCCCTGCAGCTGTATGCGTCCAAATTGTTACTGAAAACATAGTGTTACTGAGAATATTTGTGCAGGTGTAAGAAATCACCTTTCTGTTAAAATCGTTGGTATGTTGTGACGAAAGTTATATAGGTACTATAATGACTCTGATGGTGTCCTGGGGATACCATATTTTTACCCTTGCTGCTGATGGTGAGTTCCTGTGCCAATCTACTTTGATGTTCTCTTCAATGACCATGGTCTCGTATTAAAGTTGTTATGATGATGCGGGTGTATGCCATGTGGAACCGATCCAAAGCAATCCTTTACATCCTCTTATTTGCTTACGTCTTGCAGATCATCATCTGCACTCCTTTGATGGGTGTTTATCTCAATCCTGAAACATATTTTTCAAGTGCGTTGCGCATCTGTTTGATAAACAATTGCGGCGTTATTCACAGTGCTCTCTTCTAGTTTCAGTCGGCCAAATCGTTAATATTTCTTTTTGCACTGCATCCAGCATTCCACTGTCCAACGTATACATGAATTTACCGCGGTTCCTTTTTGGCACCATACTTTTGGGTCTCGCTATTTTCCAGACATTTAAACAGTCACTTGGCATGTACAAAGCAACGAAGCAGTGGCAGCCTAACCGATACATACAACTCTTTGTGAGAGACGGTATTTTTTACTTTACCATGTAGGTTCTACTCTTTATATTTCTTCCATTCCTCGCCGCCATTTTTTTTACTGATCATATTCTTTACAACTCCTAGAAACCTTGTAAACAACATCACAGACATAATGGTCCCTGGCGAAATCAATAGCAACTTCGTGCTTTTCGTGGACCCAATCTGTGATATAGCCATGTGTGTTATGGTTCCGCGGTTCATCATCAGCGTGCGTCAGCTGTTTGAACATGACGTCCGTGGCTTTCAGCTGGGGGTCGACACCGGATTTGGTGTATCGTCAAAAACCATTGACAGTCGCGTCGCGGACGTGTCTGTGATTGCATTTGCGGCCGTCGAGCAAGGTCAAACCCAGTCTGTCGAGGGAATTATGGAAGACTCAAGGGCTTTTCCACTCGAAGAGATGAGAGGTCCCAGTATGGGTCAGGTTTGAAGGTGGATATGGTCCGGTGATGTACATACTATGGAATGGCAGGGAGTTTGGATGATGTTTTTATTCGAACGTGGCAGGTTCTTACGTTGTTTTTTTTTTTTGCGTCGGTGTATGGATGTATGATTCGAGTATTCGAGATACATAGTTCACCTCGTAACGAACAAGACAGATTCAACCTTAGAGACTTAGAGTTGAAAAATAACTGGCGCATTCTGGGACTATAACAATATTCTGGATCGAGTCCACTGCTAGAATCACTGCCAGTGCAAACGAGCGGCGTGATTCACTCTGAGAAATGCAATGCGAAGCGATTGACTCGTTTACTAATCGACTGGAATATTGAGCTCGGCCCCTTCATCGAAATCGCGATCATCTTTTATCTAAGCTGAAGCCTGAACGAGTGACGCAGTTACAGAGGATATTCTGTTCTGCTCGTCTTTCTTGTATTCCGTCTGCTTCAGACGACATTGATTTTCTGGCCACTAAAAGGCACACAACCTGACTCCGTAGTAACGTCAGTGTGCAGCCGTGACGCAAGGGACTAGTGCACAAGAACAATACTATGATTGATCCCGTCGGGCAGCAGTGCGTCATGTCGTCGGTGCGCTTGATGATATGTAGTAAGCGCTAGTCGGTGGCCCCACTAGAAATAGACAGATCTGAATTTCCGAGAAAAATACCGATGTGCGTGCGGTGATTCCTGTGAGGCTGCCCGAGGGTCACCTCTTTTTGTCGTCTACACAATGGGATCGTCAGATTGAAATGCCGCTCCACGCTTGCAACGTTGACTCGGTCTCTGTGAATCAATGGCGTCACCGCAGCTCCAGCAAGCCATCCTGGTCAGCACGTACGACTCGATCCGTTCACCCCGAGCGGCACAGCAAAAGAACCACACACTTGCCTCTCTAAACATGTGTCGTCGTATGCGCTAGTAAACATGGTCACTTCCAACTCACTCTTGAATGCAATGTACGCGCGTGATGGGGACACCCTCCCTTCTCGGTCTTTTACTATGTCATCAACAAGGATGGCAATGCGACAGTATTGGCACCCGCGGCGACAAGCAAAGGGCACCGCTTGATGCGCAGCTTTCCTTGGCAACATTTCTTCAGCGGACGGTGCCGTCCCTGATGCAATGTTGGACGCTCTGCCAAAGAATGTCTTCGGGTAGGTTGGTGGACAGACGTCGATCTTGGGGCGCTCAGTAGTAGATGACGTGTTTCTCGTCGTGGTCATGTAATGTACTCGAGAAGGACGTGGTGGTGGTCGGATATGGAGTCATATATAGTGTCCAGGGTGGGAAAAGATGTATGTACCACCAACGGTGGTGACAGGCGTCGCGGGTGTACCTGAAATAGAAGGAAGATGAGCGAAAATGGAAATGGCATGCGAGCGGACTCGGACTCGACGGGTCGTCAGATTGAAATATTTTCTCCGTCAGAAATCTGAGGCTTCAGCCTTCTCTACTATTATTGCTACACAGTTAACTGTCGAGCAGTCCACTCCTTTAAGAGTCGTGCCTCAAAACCACCCACTGTTGAATCTGCATGGTTGAAGGCGTTAGAAGACCGTCTTGAGCTCTGCGGTCAGACGGAACTGGGAACCGAGATCAAAACTTAGCTGTGTTCTGATGCTGTCCATGATTTTAGAGTTCATATTGATTCAAACTGGCCATTCTAATACTCTCGGCATTTCAGTATACACCCGGAGGACATATAAACTGCACCTAGAAACCCGAGGGCTTGGTACGCACTCTACTCCCACCACACTTCACTGTTCTATTTCTCGTCCGATCATCTTCCGCAAGACTAATGTCCTCCGAGTCTTCATTACAGACTACCCTAAACGGCCTTTCCCTAAATGACTACGTGTCTGGTGTGTATGCTCGTCCACACGTACTAGTCACACTGTAGATAACAAATCGTTATATGTAGTCGTTATCATCGTTGCCATTGGATATGATTACGGTGCGTTGTAAAGATTCCTTACAATGTTGCTGACCTCTAGGTGTGTTGTCAGTTCTTACATTCTCCAAAGAGGTATCGTTGATATCCTGAGATATTGTATGCCTTGCTGATCATCCATGCAGATAGAATACATCTGGGTCAGCAACAGATGTTTTGTTCAACGGATATGTTTCTGACAATTGAACGGCAGAGCAAACCTTGGACTTGGGTAACAGCTATATTTGTTGTTGTAAGCCTCAGGTTCTGCAGCATTTGTTGAGATCCTCAAAGAGTCACAGACTCGTTATTGTGGTCTTGTCGTTGTCGCGTGAGTCTGGAGTGTATGGTGGTCACGGGACACATACTAAAAGCAGTTCCGATTGTTAGGTTGGATGGCTTTGCTAGTATGTCCCTCCGTGTGTTTCGAACTTGCAACATGATGCTCATCAAAACGTAAATTAAGTTGAAAGCACTTTCTTTCCTGGCCCTAAAAAAGTGTGCATCCTTTACCATCAATAAGCTGACGAGTGATCATACTGAAATTTCTTCGTGTCTATAGAAGTGAGTATTGCATCTCCCATCTTCATCAAGAAGAATTCGTCAACATGACTACTAACACACACTAAACAGTTGTGAGAATGTTTTCTCTCAGGTTAATGTATAATTCCCCATAATCACTTTCAAGGTGAAATAGCTGTTGTCATCGGGGACTGGGCATATGTTCTCTTTCTTTCTTCATCTGACCGTGAGTGCTCCTGTCGCCCATGAATGTAACCCCTAAATTGGATGACGCCAGTAATGATGGTCCTTCGTGTATGGGCCATGTATAATCGATCAAGACTGATTCTCATAATTCTGCTGCCGCTGTTTATACTGGAGATTGCCTTCCTCGTCCTCATGCACAGCGGTCGAAATATTTTGCACGGTGCGTGAATTGCCGAACAAACGTTCTAATAGCAAATCAGCTGACTGCCTTCACCCTGTTTGCTTCCATCACAGTGACCGTCAGTCAAATACTGAATTACTCGTATTGTACGACGATTTCCACCTCCTATCCTTGGGCGAATATCCTAGCCATCATTTTTCAACTCACCAACAGTACGGTAATATGTATCCTCGCGATCATCAAATGCACGAGAGAGTTGTTGCAAACATACCAAATGACAAAGCGATGGGAACTCAATCGGTACATGGACATGCTCATTAAGCAGGGCATCGTTTACTTTGTCACGTACGTCCCTCTTACAATGCAAACCATCGAAAAAATCAAGTTAAAGATGGTTACACTAGGATGTTGATGCTCCAGCTCCTTTACCTGTTTGGCAGTTTGCATGTGATTCCAGCAACGAGCTGGCAATTCGTGCCGACAATGATCATGGAATTTGTGCCGATTTTTATCCTAGCCCCTCGGTTCGTTATCAGCATGCGGGAGATGTATGCACAGGATATGCGACGCGGAGGCATTGATAGCGCGTTTGGCTTGACGAGTTCTCGCATTGGTATTCAATCGGTGATCATGTTCGCGGACGTAGAGCAGAACGACCCTGAGGTCCTCGAGGAAATACCCATGGAGGTAACAGACATCGGGTCGGATTAGACCTACGGTAGGAGAAGCCATTGTCCTGTATAAATAAATAGATGGCCGTATTTCGTGAAGAGACAACGTGGACGGACTATGGCATACTTGGGCTGCCGAGCCCGTTTGCTCGTCCGTCGGGCACCCCTTCTCCGAGGATTGGGGCCGGACTGCAGGCCACTGGGGACGCTACATACGGTACGAGCACGGAACGGGTGAGGGGATGGGATGGGCATGGTTTCGAACCTGCGAAAGTTCTCGTCAGGGGGCTACCGCTACCCCGACCATTGCCCTTCCAAGGCCGTTTAGGGTACCAGCTTCCAGTCTTGAGCTCTATCGAGGGAGTTGGCCAAGAGGCGCGACCCCAGATAGACTGGTTGCGAATCGGGATATACAAGTGGGGGGAGGGAATGCTTCCTGCTCGACGGGAACGCCGTCAGATATACCTGGCACGCAGGTACTCTCCCACAGGTTGTGCGGGCACGAGGGGTCCTTTCGGAGTCCCACTTGCACTTCTACGCTGCCATGCGGTACCCACGTTGACACGGTGTCAACGTGGGGTCCGCCCTTCACTATCCAAGGGATTCGATGAGCGACACAGACTGTAATCTAAGACTCTCCGCTGTGTACGTACTTAAGGTATTTTAATGGGACGGAATGTAGTGTATATAGATACAAAAGTAGAAAGACCAAGTTACGTCCCACTGAAATTGCCTAACCTGGCACTGGCAGGTGAGTAAGTCGATGGTCTTCGTTTTGTTGGTTGACAAACCTGAATGTTATCGAGAGATCACCGCGCAACTGCCAGCGTCAGCGGAATAGTCATTTTTCTGTGTTGTCTTGACTCCTGAACGCCTGAGCGGCGGCGAGCATTGCATGAAAGCAGTGTCAATGTTGCTGCAAGGTGCAATCAAGAAACTGATAACGGCCCAAGCCCAACTTATGAGGGGCAGGAGCGGACAATATTTTTTAGCGCTAGGCTTCGCATTAAAAATAACTAACTTAGCGTTAAAAGTTGTTGGTCTGGCATCAGGAATTCAAAATCGCGTTAGAAATATGATGAACCTGCGTTAGGAATTTGAAAGTCGCGTTAGGAATGATGGGGTGTTCTTACGATTTGAAGGTCAGAAATAAGGACCTGGCGGCTAATTGCTGCACATATGAAGTCAAGAGTACTGTAAGATCGAAGCAAAGTAGAAAAGAAGCGCCGAAGATGGCCTCTCGTTTCCCACGCCCTTTTTGCACTTCTGGTGCTGGCGCGGTGAGAGACCGCACTGCCTGCTGCGATGTTGCATTCCACAACGATCTCGTCGCCGTTGCCCCCATCTCCTTTTGTGTGTCTTTCGATCCTGACGACGATTCACAGGAACGAACCTACCCCCAGTCGAGGATCTCAGCTACGTACCACTGTTCATTTTGTCGCTTATTTTCATGGCCTTCAACATGCTGGCTTACTCAAACCTGACCCTGTTCGCAGCCTCTAAACATGGATCAGGATACCGGATAGTTTGTAATCACACGGATTCCGACGCAGGTGTGTATCTCCATTGACCCGTGCATCACTGACAAATATTTGACCAATCGTCGATAGAGAGGTAGCAAGGTGGTCGTGAACGAGGCCGCTTTCCGTACCGTTACCCTCCAGTGGGGCTATTTTTGTGCGTGTCATCACTCCCTATTCATTACCCTGACGGTTGACTGTTTGTTCTGCGCAAACTTTTTTTGATGACGAAAAAATCCTTCTATTGATAGATCATGGGGTCGTTTGAAATCTTTGATCTATCGTCTGAGACGCAGGTAAAGACACCAGTTACTGAGGTATGTCGATCATTGGTCCACGTTCATTTCTTCGTCAGCGTCCTCACGGCCGAAAACCGCAAGATGTGGTCCCACTTGCGAAAGATCAAACTAACGCCGCATACCTAAAACCGATCGACGATGCGCTGTTTGTGGTCTGTCTCAATGGCGCCGCGCCTTCGTGAAGGGAGTGACAAACTGCACAACGCCAATGTGGAAGACTTAGCGGCGCTGTGCTCCAATTTTGGTGTGACACGCACGATCTTCAATCATGAAGGGGATTAAGTTCCAACAGATACAGTCAGTGTTTCAGGTAATGCTACAGACCACTACAATAAGGTGTGAGATATCTTCGTTGTACACTCCCTGGCATCATACCTTGAAGTAGTCTGTTGTGTCCATCGCTTCGTACGCTAATGTACCGATGAATCTAACGTTATCCGCACAATCCTAATGCATATCCAAAATGTTCTTACGCAAACTTCGTATTTCTAGTAAGACCGCCCAAATCCTAATGCTAATGCTAACCTCACGATTGTAATGCTACATGTCAAATCCTAACGCGATCTTTCAAATCCTAACGCAGGATGACACAATTCTAACGCTATGTCAGCAATTTGTAGCGCTAAGGAATATTGTCCGCTCCTGCCCCTCATACAATTCGTGTCCCATCCGGAGAGACGTCCACTGCAAGCACCCAGCCGCTATGTTCTTTGAACTCGTTCAGCTTCTTGCGGCCGTTTGCCCGCCACACTTGGACTGATCCACCCTTATTCCCGCCCACGAGCCATTGACCGCCTTGCGAGACCGCGATACTGAGGACCCTATATCTCGCATCTATCGGCTTTCCCACTTCCTTTCCGTCATCCACATTCCAATATCGAATCTTGTTATTGCCATCACTGCTCACAATATTCCTCTCTTCGGCGAGGAAAGCAAGCGATAATATGGTACTTGAAGTGTTGATTTCGACAAGTTTCGCTTCTTTTTGGTGAGTCGCACTGGTTTCTATCAAATCTGTGTCCTCGTCAGCTTTTCTTCATGCTTTCGCTCAAGTACTCACCGTTCCCGTGATTATTCGTCAATTGCAGGCGAGACATTCTTGGATAGGTGGTGGTATAATAAAAAGAAGGGCTCGTAGGCGTTTACTTCAGGTACGCCATAGTCTCGCGGTATACACGTGTTCCTTATCAATGCATGCACTGGTTTGCGTTCATCTCCGTTTCTCCTTGATCCAATTCCCAAACGTCACGGTGGTCTAGAATTCAATAACAACCGTGCTCCAAGGTGGCACCATGATAGAATGATTCACGTCGAATCAGACACCAAAAGGCAGGAACCGAATCATCCGGAAGGGAGAACAGAATGGTGCGAACACCATGATATGTGAATTTCACCCTCGACAATTGCAAGCGAATGACCGGGCATCATTTCAAGGGTAAAAATACTGGACATCACTTTGCAAAGCAATTCTGACAAAACGAACTTAGCTCTTCGTCATACCATGTTCTGGGTCTGAGTCGAAAGTTTTCTACACCGTCAATACATGCGTCGACACAACTCTGCGTGGAACTGCCGAGAGATAGGTCCGCACTGATGTATCTAGTGCATCGCGCCCTCCATGAATATGAGTATTACTTCGATTCGGGCACGCTGAAAATAACTGGTGCGGCAATGCCTACTTTGAAGGATATGACATACCAAACATGCTCCCAGCATATACGCGTTTGCCTCTTTAACGTCGGATCAACCTTATAGCATCCCTTCCTCACGTGAAAAATACATGCGCATTTACGAGTCGGATCCATGTTTTCAACTGGTCCGCGTTTCTTTCTTCCCTGGAATTCATTGTCCTGATGCACACGAATAATACTCACAACAGCCAGAGAGACCAAATGCAGTTTAGTTCTGCATTTAAAAGACGGACCGTCTGCTGCAGGCCTGGTCTGTAATGTGTCCAAGCATCCTTCGAGTTCACTGATCGATGCAGCGAACGGATGCATGTGCAATGGAAACCGTCCGCGATACTTCCATAGGTGCAGCTCACTAAGTGGATCTTCGACTACTCGAGAACGATCGTGTCTCGTTTTGATTTCATGTTCCGTGTTGCGACAATGACGCACGTGTCTACAATGTCATTTGTATTTAGTGAGGAACATATGGAGAACGCATGTCGCTCGTAGACAGATACCAAGTGCAAGTACAGTAGGTGTGCTGAAACCTGTTGCGCTGCAACATCGTGGCCTCCTTCCTGGCCTCGCCCAACGCTTTCCCCTCGACGACCTTCATGTTGCGGCATCCGGGAAGAAGCTTTTGCTACTCAAATACTACCAACAAGTTATTTCCAGCTTCCCGAGTACCCATGGAATTTATGGACTCACCAATTATTCCTTGGAGCAGTTCAAGGAAGCCATCAATGAACGTTTATGTGAAGTACATCCATACTCTATCGACCCGAAATCATTTATGATGCCTCTGTACCAAAAGGATTTGATTATCTCACGTTCTTTTCAGCGATGTGCTTGACGATGACCATCACCATGCCGAATCTGGCCATCTTCGTTCACCAGCTCCTCGACGATCCCCGAAGTTGTCACCCCGTTTACCATATCCATGTCCAGAGATGATCGACAGGTTCGGATATCAATTCGCGCCTTCCCTTCCATCTATGTTAGCGTGACATGCAGGAATCATAAACAAATTTTACATACATTTATTACAAGCCTGTACTTCAGCAGTTTCATTTCTACTTGAGCCCTTAGTCAGTCAGAACAACAGTGCGGTAACATTTGATCATCATCTAATTCCTGATAGCATAATTCCATCACGAACCAAGGCAGGCCTATAACATCAGGGGATGGATGCAAACAAGTCAGACAGATACAGACATGATGTCGTCGTTTTGGCATATGTCCATAACAGGCAAGGACATCATGATGAAGAATGATATGGACATAGAGCCTGGGATACGCAGATAACAAAAAAAGATGTTTACTCTTCTTCCTCTTCATCGCCACCTTCTTCCCTCTTGGCAGCTGCAGCAGCCCGCTTGCGCTTGACACGGCCAGCGCGTCCGCCTCCGTATGGCGACGTAAGCGAGAAGTCAATGTGCTTCTGCGAGTCGAGACGAACGACGAACGATGGGACGTTGACAACTTGCTTTCCAACACTTTCCAAGAAGTATAATGAGGATCTCGTCGTATCTTGTACAAAACCCCTCCTACCGAATGTGGCGTTGTCTGATCAGCGTACGAGCGTGGTGAATACTTTTGGCGAGATTCGTCTTGAACACCTGTGTTTGCAGTCTGCGTTCCAAGAAATCCTCGACTTTGAGGGCCAACACGTAATCGAGACGCATGCGGGTCTCGTCGAGCACACCAATACGGACAAGACGACGGATGAGGGCGTTACCCTCGAAAAGACGCTTGGGATCTTTGTCATCGAGCTTGAGCAATTCACGAGCAGCACGACGAATTTTAGAGAGGACGAATCCAATACGCCAGATCTCGCGTTTGTTGCGGAGGCCGTACTCGCCAGCAAGCTAGTAACCACACGAATGTCAAGTTTCGTCGATGCAGATAGGCTGGTGTACAGTACCTTCAACTCTGCATCGAGACGGGCTGAACCGAACGGACGACGAGGGACTTTGTTACTGTTATGTTATTAAGTGGCTGCGATGAGTACGCCGTGCTATACTTCGCTGTGGATCCAAGGACTCACGTTTTGCTGTGGTTCCGTGGTGCCCTGGAGCGAAATGGTGAGGAGGATGTGTAGACTTGGGTGGGACGAACGACAGTACCTGGGCATTTTTCTTGAGGAGGGTCGTGTGTTGGTTTACAGCCTCATTGGGTACGACGGGGCGTGCAGCCACAACTATACAGTTTCATCCCAAGCCACCGGAGATACCCGGCTGGACCATCCTCAAGCTCAAGACCGACATCGACGTCGCCGATAACTCAAGACCCATTTCCTCGTTGTTTCTGACAGCGACCACGCAGCTTTCAAGATGCCCCACTCTTTCGGTTACCGTGCGCGAACGCGCGACATGTTCAAGCGGGGCTTCAAGGGTAAATGCTGAGGGCTATCTACTCGATTGACGGATCCTAACTCATGTCTCAGAGCATGGCCCCATTAAATTATCGACCTACCTCATCAACTACCGCGTCGGTGACATCGTCGACATCAAGGCTAACGCCGCCCAACAAAAGGGTATGCCCCACAAGTTCTACCACGGGTCCGTTCCGTTCCATACATGCTTTCGGGTGGATTTTTTTGCCTGACACGACATTGCAGACGAACTGGCATCGTCTACAACGTAACACCTCACGCCGTCGGTGTCATCGTCTACAAGGTTGTCGGAAACCGGTACGTTGAGAAGCGCGTCAACCTCCGAGTGGAGCACATCAAGCACTCCAAGTGCCGGCAAGAGTTTTTGGACCGGGTGAAGCGCAACCACGAAGCGCATGTTGCTGCCAAGGAAAAGGGCGGTACGTATCCCAAGTCTGTTGGTGGAAAGTGTACGTACTAAGCGTGTATGGCAGAACGTGTCTCGCTGAGGCGCGTACATGCGCTCCCCCGGGAAGCCCACACGGTATCGGTTGCTGATAACGCACCTCAGACGATGGTGCCTGTACCATACGAGACCACGATTTAAAATTGGATGTGCATTGTTTGTCCTACCTTCTGGTGTAATTTCGACTGTCCTCCAAGTCGCTCACATGTGTCGCGCACTGAGTTTGATCCTACTTTTTCTCTCGTATACGAACCATTTACACGAGGGTTATGAGGCAAAGCCTTGTGAAACTAACACGACCAAACAGGTTACTACCAAGTGTAAGCTTACTAAGTGCGCGTCAATCCACCCACAATGCCATCCACGCGAGACAGAGACCGTTCACAGTCCCCTGAGCGAGAATACGCACTCCCAGACGCTGTTTCTCCCATCTCTGAATCAGACTATTTCCTCAAAAACACTGAATTCAGAGTTTGGCTCAAGGACGAGAAAGACAAGGTCTGTCTTCGCATTACGCCCTCTCGGTGTCACATTGTCTGATGCATTTTTCCTTTCGAAACGAACAGTATTTCGATGAACTTTCGAGCGAAAAAGCGCGGAGGTGCGCACACATGGCCCTCCTGTTCCATCCATGGCACCGTTGACGCCGTGGTAATGCAACCTGCCATTCCGTCCATTATGTCTTGACACAGCTACTTTCGCAAGTTTGTTCGGGCATGGAACAAGGGCAAACTCTCAAGTGTGTGTTTTCAATCCCTATTCGTGAGCCTCTTACTCACAGCGCACGACTACTTTTTGTTCGCGTGGACAGGAGAGTTGTACAGTGACGCAGCAGCAATAGCCGGTTCCGCGGCCAACCAGACTGCTTACAAGTGGTCGTTTGCTTCCAAAAAGTCCAATGCAGAAGCCAAAGCGCTCCGCGCTGCACGGGAAGAGGTGGATTCGGCGACGCATCGTCCCATGACCTCGGGGAGTCGCAGTGGTGGTGGTAGTCGGGTCATCGGACCAGCCCTCCCATCTGCGTCAGACCTCGTTCTTGCGCGCGAAGCCGCATCGGAGCTCCAAGCAACCGAACGCGACCTCAAACGGAAGCGGGATCGTACCGAAGCAAAGGGTCATCTGGAGGATATGGTCGGGCCAAAGGAAGTAGGCCGGGAGGGGATGCTCGAGAAGAAGCGGGCACGGAGAGAGAACGATCGAGCGTTTCGGGAGAAGGGGGATGAAGGGTTTGAGGCAGATGAATCAACGCTGCTTGGCGGTGGGGATAGTTTCAGAGATCAGTACGTGTTTTTCCTTGCTCCTTTTCATCAACTCATGTCGTGAATAGCATCGCAAAGCGAGATGCTGCCCGAAGACGGTTCGAAGAGAAACGTTCTGGAGCACGAGAGGACAAAACGGCAGCAGTACGTGAACGGGTGGTTGCGATGCGCGAGAAAGATAAAGCGACGATGGACATGTTCCAACAACTTGCTAAACAACGGTTCGGATAATCTAACAGTTTCATCGTACATGTTAACGTGAGTACATGCGCATGCTTTCATAATAAACTAGTCCCCTCACTTTCCGGCGTTGTTTTTTATTCGTACATACGGTCATGCAACATCGAGTTTCCGTAACTTCTGAAGTACATTTAACAAATGGAGGTTCTATGAACTCCCATGGCGCATGGTGACTCCTCTTGGCTTCAATGATGCGAGATGGTACCACTCTTGGGTCCTTGAATGACATATTTTCCCACGTCATGGTCTAATTCCTGTTCCTAGAGATGGCGTCAAAAGTTCATCAGTGACCTATGTTAATGAGGTGATCTCACAGGCCAGCCGAGCTACCAGGACTCTTTCGGGTCCCGCCAGTAATATCGTCCCCATGCAGCACCATCCGGATGCTGGTCCGGATGGATCCTGTCCTTCACCATGCCCAAGAGCATTTGATGAGCAACACAGGCAGGAAAACAATTTCAGTGCAAGGACGATAGCCGCCCAAAATCCGTTTTCTCTCCTTTCACTCCTCGCGCCTGATCCCTCGGCTGGTTTGGCAAAGAATC
Source organism: Austroboletus eburneus (assembly GCA_038090175.1). Classification (NCBI taxonomy): domain Eukaryota; kingdom Fungi; phylum Basidiomycota; class Agaricomycetes; order Boletales; family Boletaceae; genus Austroboletus; species Austroboletus eburneus. The sequence goes on along the minus strand of JBBPMF010000289.1, from coordinate 2,476 downwards.
TAGTACTGCATGGTCAGACTTCTGACGTTGTTCGCGCAGTCACGAGAGAGCAAGCCACCAAACTCAAAGAAGATGGCGAAAAAGAGTCGAGAAAAGGCGGACAAGCAAAATCTCTACCTGTTGCGCGAAGAAGATTCTCCCTGGTCTTCCTGACGACGCTAGCTAAATAAATTGCAGTCATTCTACTCAAGAGTCCCGTCGCTGAGACGATTCCCCAAGCCGAACTGGAGAAGAGAACAAATTCGTTCAATGCTCGCCGAACAATGCTCCGCACGGATCCTTCGCTTTATGACGTCTCAGCATACGTCAGATACCGCTCTTTGTTACCGAACGGGTGCTCAAGCGACTTGCGATCGATAGTAAGCGGGAGTTTAACAAGGAAGCCTGAAGGGAATCCGTGAAGATGTCACCCCTGACGAGCTCGCCGAACCTGTACAAGTTGACGACTAATAAGAACAAGGTAGCGAGGACGGGGGTACGGTCGGACCTGTCCCACTAACTTGAATGTGTCGCCGTTCGGCCCGTTCTAGGTTCCCGTGGATTAGTTTCTTTCTTTCTTTTTTGGAAGGGTACAATGGCGACTGGCAACCGCCTAAGCCGCTCGACACAATGTGTGGGAGTCACTGCTATGCAAGTTCAACCCAGTACGACTTACGAAAGATTATCTCGCGGCCCAAGAAAGGATAGGGGACCGTGACACCTACTTTCCCAGCCTGAGAGGAAATCCCTTTACGGAGACTGTGCGTGAGGAGCCTTCAACGTCGTTGAGGACCCACGTGAGTACTGTAGGACTCGGCCGAAGCCACTGCAGGCTGCTTTGTCTTGTCTGTGCTGTTTGGTAAGACCGTGACTGGCTGAGCATGTTTTTTGAAGTTTTTTTTTTTCACCCCTGGAAGGCTGGAACGTGGTTGAAGACTATCAACCTCATGTAGTCGTTGTTGCTTTTACTCAGCAAACCAGCGTACGCGCGCCTCCGTCGTCATGCGGTGTCGGTGTGAGGTGATCATCTTTGCACATGAGACGCAAGCGAGATGACAGCGGGTAGTGTCGAAATCCCTCGAGGGCGGGCGGACTCCGATGGACACCTGAGAGGAGAGGGGTTAATGTATGATAGGTAAAAAAGAATGTATTCGAAAGTAATGCAAGTAAATACTTGACCAGGGGACGGGGAGAAAAACAAGCAATCGATCGATATGACCGTTTGCGGACGTACGGCTTTATCGATCGCCGCTTGCGTAGGTATATTTACCGCACAACGAGATCAGACATCATACGAAGAATCCGAGGTCCAACAGTGATCCACCGACGCTTGCGTCAACAAAGAGCAAATCGGACGAGTGGGGCTTCAGAAGGCGCCAGGACTCGTTTCGTTTTCTTGTATCACCATCCAATTATGATCTGACTTGCTAGAAAATCCATGTATTATTTCTTACAATAATTTAGGCCACGAGATATGACACTAGCGTATAGCCCAGAGAGTCCTCAAGTTCCAGAAAACTACCATCACTATAAAGCCGCATACAATAGAAAAAATCGTGAACGAGTGTGTTCCCTGAAATAAATATATCGATAGCCAATGCAAAAAAGAACAATATGCTGACAAGAAAACATGAGCGAACGCAACGGCAGGCATAGATGGGACGTACGACCAGAAAAGCAACGCCATGGGAAGGCTATGTGCAATCGCGAGAGAAGTCATCCCTACTCTACTGCAGAAGCTTCTCATAGCATTCGCCTTAACGAACCCGCAAGTTAGAACCCGCAAGCTATGATTTATAGTGGCACATACCGCAGCGTCGACGATCATCATTTCTGGATCACTGTAAACGCTGAGTAATGCGAGCGATAACACGATCGAGGCGATGGTTGCGAGCGCGGAAATTTGAACGCCTCATGTGTTGCGCAGACGACCATGGCATATCACGGATGCTTTAGAAAAAGGACGGGGGCGTTGCGGCGAGGTATTCGACAAATGACAAGTTGACCTGAGAATGAGCGAGGGCTGCAGAGCTTAAATTCGAAAGATGCCTGCTAGTGGGGCCCTTCCGTGACATTGCGGAACTTGAACGATTACCGGAGCTTGTACGATTACCTCGCACCCTCAGCCGCTTCAACAGTGCGAATCAACCGCGGCATTGTTGGCAATAGCGTGTGGAGTGCGTACCGGTGCGTGTTGGCCCTACGGCAGGGGCGTGTTCTCCACGCATCGTTTTTATTTCTCATTGCGACGTTGATCGGCCCCAGTGTATGCCGCATCACTGAGAACAAAGTACGCAGGTTAATTACGTAATCAGTCGTAGTACCCGTTGGGTTGATCGTACGGGCTAAATCCGAGTGGCTATACATAAGCGTGGTACCGGCTGATCGAAGGGTCGATCAACGTCACCATGAGAAATAGATACGATGCGTGGAGAACACGCCCCTGCCGTAGGGCCAACACGCACCGGTACGCACTCCACACGCTATTGCCAACAAT
>JBBPMF010000288.1:3055-35892 GCA_038090175.1 Austroboletus eburneus | reverse complement strand
TCTGCCCCTGGACCGGTCACTGTGGCCGGATCCCTGGAAATGAGATTGATAGTTGAACTTATTCCGATTCCTGTATCTCCAAGACAGACAACATTGAACGGGCGGAATGGTCTCCTAAACTTTTCTACCAGTATAGTAGCCTCGGAATTGGTTAATTTGAAGTGGGAAATGAGCTCGGAAGAGGCTGATGTGTGAGATGAAATGTCTAGACGTAGGGGAATTGGCGTGGTGGCAGTGGCGTAAGTACGCAAGAGTTCTTTCAGCGAATGTTTCGACTGATCACATCCAATTGGATCAGTGGTAACGCAAGCGTGTGGAATGGATTCGACGGGGATAGTCGTTCGTTCGGCAATGTCACGTTTGTTTCGTTCCCACCACTCTTCATCGGGTGCGTCAAGGTGAGTCACGACGAAGGCTATTGGGGCACGGCCATCATAAAAGAAATCGTTGATCAACCAATATAGATGACGAAGCGAAAGAGGGATCGCGTCCTTGTCTGTACAGAGAAGGATAAGGCTGACACCATTAGGGAGGCTTCGCAGCACAGCATGTGCGTGTTCATAAGGCGAAAGATGACTAGTAGGGCCAAAGGGCGGAAGAAAGAAACCCATGGTGTCCCACAAGCAAAATCCAATTCCATCGATGGAAATCCGATATGACCTGGGACGCTCGGTGCATGGTTCCACGCCCGAGGATACCTGAGCAATTTCCTCCCCGGAGAGAAGATTAATGATGGAGCTCTTCCCAGATCCGAGAGCACCAAAGAGTACGACATTAACATCCGATACGATTCTGCCTCTGTCGTCAGCCTGAGACCCGTCAAATAAATGATACACCAGCTGACTTTGGCTGCAATAATTGCTCGAGTTCATCTGTGCAGAATGACAGTACTTCCCGGGCTGATGGCCGACTTCCCGGATCTTTCGGGGACCAGCATCGTTCAATAAACTCCCAAACACTGTCTGGTATATTCACAGGCCATGGCGGGCGCGATGGATTCTGAAAATTCTTCAATCTCTTTTCGGCATCCCCTCCGTCTCTCCAAGGATTCCGGCCTGAGAAGACCTGCAATCCAATTAAGAAGACACCATTAGAATTTAAAAATGACATACATAGACAATGATACTACCAAGACAGTAAATGTCGCTTTGAAACGTGGCTTCACCCTTGAGTCTTGGGTACAATTCTGGATACAGTAGTTCCGGCGCAGCCCAGATTGGTCTACTGGGACGAGCGATATCACTCCAAAGGTATGATAATTGGTCTTGTATTGGACACAGAGAGATGGAGAATCCGAAGTCGACGAGACGTGCATTCAGGTCATCATCAACTAGAACATTGCCCTGTAGATATGATAAATACGACAAGCCGGGATCACAATTAGACACGACAAACAGGATGAAAATTCCCATGGACAATATCTTGTGAGTGTACTGTGGGAGGATGTCACGATCCATGAGTGACGCAATGACTAAAGATGGAAAACAAACATACGATACTCCAGCCCAGCGACCAATCCATTGATCTTCGGAACCAACTAGTCAAACGCAACAGGAAAAAGATCACCCAGACCCACTAGTTGGTCTTGATGAGGAAACGGGTTCCGGGTTCCATGCTGTTTGATATACTCGGCGAGTGTTCCATTTTTCATCCACGTCAGAACAATGCAGGGATACTCGGATCCGAAGTCTCTGTCACATGTTGTCCCCAGTAGCGGGACAATGTTTGGGTGCTTTAGCTTTCCCCATCTTCGAAACTCACGCAACGATTTCTAAATACAAACGTCAGCAGAATGTAGGCCTCATGCATTGTCGACAGCTCACTCGTATTATGTCGTCTTTTTCGGGTACGTCGAAGCCAGGAGGGAAAGTAGTGGCCTTAACTGCGACCTAAAGGCAAGAATGAGGTAAAATTTTAAGAAAACACTAGTGAAAGCACGGTAACCTCAGTATCTCCGTACAGAGAACGATACACAACACTGAAGGAGCCAGTTGCAGCAATGCGAACCAGCTTCAGCAATCCGGTGAGATCAGGCGGGTCGGAAACGGCGTCTGAATCGACTTTTAGATGTAACTCTGTCGAGCTAGAAAGCGTAGGTCAGAGCGAAGCCGGGAAGAAGGAATAAAACGACACACCTTACTGGCAACATTTTACTCCGGACTAATAGGGAGTATCAGAGCGACTCAAAAAACTGAGGTGTGTGTGTAATGTTGGAGGTTGGGGGCAACATAGTAAATAATTCAATACACGCTCTACGAACATCTAGGCCGACACATGGAACCCCGTCATGCTTCAAAAGTCGGTAAGTCACCTTCACCTCTAATCGTGTGTCAAGATCCCTAGATCCATGCCTTGATTTCATCTCGCTTTTTCGAATCATTTAGTAGGAGCCCCTCAGTTTGTTGGCACTGAGTAAAACTCATGGCGTCTGCCATGATCTAAATTTCTCTGCGTATTGGATCACCTCACACTGCCCTACACCTGCAGGTAATGACGACATCTGCATAATTGGCCTATAACGTAACCGCGTAACATTCCTTTCGTGTGCTTTTTGTGTTCTTTGATTGGAAGATCTGGGGGCCAAGAATGTATCATTCCTTTTTCTTTCACCACTACTTAGGCCCAGGTCATAAAGGGGTGCTGGTTCAAACTTGTTTACGATAGACTTGATGGTCAAAGACTCAACTTGGCATAGGAAACAGAATAACTTAGGGGATCTCCTCCCGCGCTTGCCTTCAGGAGTATGTCGTTGCTTAGGCGGTAATTGTTCAGCCTCTGTTAGTCAGTGATGGTGTGCTCATTGTTCAGGACTGTAATTTACCCCTGAACTCAACTTCCTCGCCTTCATTTTGGACATCTTGCTCACCTCCGCGTTATTGCGGCAGTGAAGATGGTGAAATAGATGTGGATAGAAGCGCGGCCATACGATGAGCATGCGGAATCTGCCTTGTGGGGAACACGTAGCATTGTGTGATTAGCACACGAGAGGTGACAGTGATTCTCCAAAGGTGGAACAAGGGTGAGAGGCACAATATCGGGTAGGTCACGACTCTAGAGCAACGAGTGCGGAAATGCTTTAATTAATAAGACCAGTTAGGGCACAGCGCGGCTGAAACATTGAGTACCAATACAAGATATTTGAGTCCGAAAGCGAGGTTGCGGCGGATGATGATGCTACTACCACTACCTCGCGCTGACGTATGGTTGTTGATCCCGACAATCCGGAGAAGTTAACCAAAAGTGCGTAGTTGTCAAACATGACGTCCATGGAGTTGTTTTCAAAGGCCCCGTTTGTGAAAGGTCAAGTGGAGAATATATCTTGCGACTTGTCGTCGACCCCCAACCATCCTGCCTGGTCACGCCTTAAGTAAGCATTGCCATTATACTCCGCGTATCTAATCTCCACATAACCCATCATTTTCCCACATTTGTATAGTCTTTTTACATAAGCTTATTGTACTCCATAGCCGGGGGTCCCACGTGTTCTCCTGCAGACTATAACCGCCCAACACCTCATCCAGCACGCGTTCCATGTCCCCCTTACACTGCTGCGTCGAAAACACGAGTGCTGCCGCATGAACGTGCCGCCATCCACTGTGCCATGCTGTAGGCACGAGAAGGTTTCGTCATGCCAGACACACAACGGATGGATCAGTATTAAGCCTAGGTCTAAATGTGAGACAAAGTTCTTACTTTTAGATTTAAAGTTTTATACAACATTCACAATTGGTCTCGCATTTAGACTAGGGCTTAGACTAGTACTGATCCATTCGCTGTGACATGCGCAATGTAAGTTAAACTTGTCGTTTTTCAGGTATGATCCCGTTTGTATTCTCTCCCGTTTGTAATGTTATGTCGACTCTCAGTCTCACTCGCGTTATCTTTTGTGTATTTGAGTGCGCTCGAGCCTTTGTCCCCAATAGTCGTCAGTGATACTTGAATAGCGGACGCAAAGCTGTGTTAGGGTGGTTCAAATCTGCAAACAGCTGAAATGAAACAGCCGTTCAGTTGGAAGTTATTAGCTTAGTGTCTCACGTACTGAACGAAAAAAATGTTGTGATTGGTCGATTTACTGTCGGTGCCAGCGAGGTTGCCTTAGTTCGAAAAAACCATTTTACAGACTAACCAAACAGGGCCTAATGGCCCATCACTGCTCGCTTGATTCTGGGGATGGGCCCCTTGTAAGAATAACTCTATAGGCCCTGATTTAACGTATTCGACCGTGAGAGACGTCGACGCTGGACGGTATCCTATGCAGTGTAAAAAGCTGGTCTGCGTTGATACTGGCCTTTATGTGACCGATATCGTGTTCTACCGGGAAAGATTGGGAACGGAAAGAACGCGTTTGACAATCCGGGTGAATACTCTTGTATGAGACGTAGTTTTTTTTGCAAATTATTTGTGGTGCGCAAGTTAGCGACCAGGGCCGGTTGGAGCGTATTCAACGAAGGTAGTGAAACGAGCAGCATAGCTACCGGTGAGCGTTAAGTTCAGGGTGTTGAATTCCCAGGGAGTCCCAGCCTATCGGGAAACTGGAAAGTTTGTGCAGACCGGAGGGAGTCTCACGTAATGGCATCTGAAACCGCAAAAAGATCCAAACACTGTTCGGAAGACTTCAAGCGGGCGAAGAGCGTTCTGATGGAGAAAGACCATTGACGGCATACCCAGGAAAACGACAATACGTAGGTCGGTTTGCGTACGAGCCAATAGCAACGTCAGCAGATTGCAAAAGGCTTCCCAAAGACTTGTAGTATCGTGAAGACTGCCTGCATCACGGGCAGTGGGAACGACACGGGCAGTGATGGGCAAATGTGACAGAAATGGAACATCGTATTCGGAGCGATCGAGTGCCTGCTTTCCAGAAGAACGCAGCCTGCCAGTGGGATAGGGAAAAGTTTGTTATCCCAGGCACACACTGGCAACTTTTCGGTTGAGTATCGGAGAAGACCACAGCAGTTGCTGGTACCCCATTCGCCGTACTGGACAGATTTAAATACGAGGCCAAGTCGTGAAAGAGTGCTAGGATAGTTTTTGGGCGCACGGTGGGTACTACCTCCGAAGTTTTGTGTAGTAATGGGATGGGACCCTGCTGGGCACCCTATCCAAGAAAATAGTTAAGGACTCCTAGAACCTATCACGAGGAGAAAGGACCTACCAGTGGGATATCTCCTCATCGCGACATAACACGAATCTCACAGACGAAAAACGATGATGTCTCGCCATCAAACACGACAGACAGCGTGGTCGTCCGGCGAGCAGTGATAGAGACTTTATATCCCTCAAGCTAGTATTCATCACGGAGGGCACGCGATCGATACTCGTGAAGGCAGGTAGAGGCTGGACAACTCGGCTACTCGGCTATAATCTTGGATAGACTGCGCATCATGCTATGTGTCGAACCCGACGGGGGTTACTGCAGCAAATGGTGGTCAGCTCCTAAGAATTCCAGACAAACAAGTCCAGTCACAACCACTTAAGGATACGCATGCATGTCAAGTTGACTCGATGATGGATGATAAGTATGCAATACTGAAGTATGCCATTCGAAGCGATACGATAGCACCCGTACCTCTAACTATATATGTACGCATGTGTGTAGAACATCGTGCTGCGGGTACCCAGCAGAGTTCATAAATTTCTTCTATGAAATTCAAGCCCCTATGAGTAAAAGTCCGACCATGATGCTCGCGATCGTTAGGGGCGGCGTGAGGATGCAGTAAGACCAAAAGACGGTACGAGAGAGAAGACGTTCGAAGGACGAAACAACCTCTGTGCTTGATTCCGCGCCAGTGGCGGATTTTGCGCGTTGGGAGATCTGTACAATGAGTACATGGTGAATTTGCAACGTAAGAAGTATCGGACATACCTGAGCAAGCGTCAACGCAGGTGGACTAGCGTTCAATAACATGCAAGATACAATGAACACAGGGCTATAAAGGGCACTCAGTACGTCGACCACCAACGGACGGCGAAAGGTGACACACTCTTCGAAAACCTCCCCGCCCCATCCTAGCCTACTAATCAGGGCCATTACGGGGGTGACCATGAGTGGGACGATAACCATCCGCGAAAGAAGGGTAATAAAAATGGTCAAGGTCTCTCCGGGAGGAATCGTCTCTTGTCTGCGCAGGGTGTTTGGCGGAGACTGTGGAGATACGGACGAACTTCCGAGACCATTCCTAGAGGACTCGTTTTCCGCCTCTGCATGTGTCGCCAACGTACCCGGTTCCACGTCGCCTTCGTTCGTTCCAGCAACTCCCCTAGAACGCCATTTCACCCGCGGAGACCCGCCGCGCGGATGTATACGAGCCATCAACACATCCCCAAATGCCCCGATTAACGACGAGAGCGAGGTCGTTGATGATTCACGTGATGGCGATACCATGTGGTGCCTTGAGCGTGGCCGGGTGTTTATCCGAGTCGACCCATGTGCATGTCCTTGTGGCTCGTCGGATGCCGGAACGGCGCCCTTGCCGCTTCCGAGACCCGGACGAACTTCGTTGCCCTTGCCCTTACTCTCGGCATTACCTCGAGCATCAGACCCATTCTTGATGTGGTCCGCCTCAGTGCGCTTGCTTTTGTCCTTTGGGTGCGTCTCTTCGTTCCAAAACCATCCTCCCAGAACGATCAAAGTGACAGGGATACTGCATGCACCAGCATTGTCCACTGCCCCCTTGAATGAAATCATAGCCTCTGATTGAAGCAACTGCTGAATGGGCGGAACCAGAACGCAAAGGAGAGCAAGAAGGGAACCAACAAGGGGTGGAGAGAGTGAAGTGATTGTTGTGACAATCCGCTTGAGCATAGAAAGAGGGGAGATTCGGTTTTGCTGGAGCCATCGAGGTGTGGGTTGAACGGTAGGTTCAACAGACAAGGGTGCGGATATAGGATCTTGAGGCTCGTCTTGAGGCTCAGCGGGGGTATCGGAATCAATAAGTTCGGACTGGAGCACGATCGTCTCTTCCGAATCGGCTTCAGTCGTATCAAGCTCGTCACTGTCCTCGCTCTCAGACTGGTCGCCCAATGATGTAGGTACAGCGGGCAGGTGTGAGTGCCGATGTGTGCGTGGGTAGTTGTGACGTTTGGGATGCGGATAATGTGAGGGCCGCGAGCGCCATTTGATTCGCTCACGTTGCTCGACAAGGCGATCGGTGGTGACCGATTCAACAGTTACGCGCGTGAGCGCAGGGCGCTCGTCAGTGTCCGTAGCGTCGCGATAGAGACTGGGTACAGTAGGTGAATCTGGCTCATCTATCCGCGCGATAAGACGTATTCCGTAAGACCAACGGAGCTGAACGGATTTTTTAGCACAGGCGGGAGAAAAATTTCAAACGATCCGCTTCCAAGGCCTTGTGCCAAGACCCAAGAAGCGAAACGCTAGCGGGCCATCGGAAAATGTCGGACTTACGATCATGCCAAGGGTGCTAAAAACGACCAGATAGGTGAGGGAACGACCAAACATGGCGTCGACAGTGTCATCTGGGCCCCATTTGAGAACCGAGACGGTGGTAACGAGGGATTGCATAAGTGCAACGGGAAGGGAATTTGAGTTCATGAACATGGACGCTGCGGTGGCAAAGCTTCTGCAGGAGTCTAAGTAACAAATAGAACAAGAGAAACGAACATACATTTGAGATCGTTTCAGACGGCACGCCCGAGCAAGCCAGTGAGCAATGACCGCCGAAAGACCTGTAAGAACAACGAAAAAGACGGGGATGACCCATAGCTGGCGAAGTTTGGCTAGAAGGCGTGTGAACGTACAGTGTGCACTGTAGTCAAAGAGGAAGAGACATACCTGGCGTAAGGAAGTAGGCAACTTTTGAAAATAGGAGAGCAGGTGTGAACAGCGCGATGTTAACGTGATTGAGAACCTGGAAAATGTTGAGCAGAATTCAATGGCGTGATATCCAGAACACCTTTGAGGTGGGCTTGTCGATAATGCGCTTGTATGAGAGTATGAAGCCCGCGAGACATACAAGAAAGACTTGAAAGATCGACTGGAACGAATCAGCAAGGAATACATAGTGCGACGCGTCGGGTTACCTGAAATACGGTGAAAAGGATGCCCACGATAGGGAGACCGAGGAGCATCATTAGCAAGTGGCTGCACTGTGATGGCGACCTACAAGGCTATGTTATGGATATTTGACAGTGGGAGCTTCGCACGTGCTATTACCAGTGAATTACTAATCTTATTTCGCCGGAGAATCTTCATTGTGGAATCAACATATCTCTCTCTCTCTTTCTCTTGTCTATTCGTACGCGAAAATCGAATCGAAAATTTTCCACTGCGCACGCCGGTCCCAGACATGTCACTGCGCACAGTCGCCACATGGCACAGGGAGGAACGATCGTGTCACGTGATAACACGATTCACGTGATCAACGCGCCTTTATGAATCATATCACTCTCCATCGCTACCACCAACGATGCCAGCACGCACCTCCTCCGTCTCGGAGGCTCTCCCAAAAATCTTTGACCAAGTTCAAGTTCACGCCTCAAACCACCAGAAAAACGTCATCGCACTCCACAAGGCTCACGTTGAAGCCGCCTCGTTCACAGAGTCCATTCATGGCGGAATGAGCATTAAACTCACAGGCGAGCGGTTCTTTGAAGACACATTCATAGAACTGCTGTTTCGAGTCCTTGTGGTGAAGAAAGGGGTCTCTCAGGCGGATCGAGTCATCAAGTTTGTCGGTGCATATGTTCACTATCTAAACATGAAAGGTATGCTTCTTTAGCTTTTGCCGAAGGTCGCATATTCATGGTGTATAGCACAAGAAGCAAAGAAAGATGACGAGGAAGATGACGATGACGATACCATCGCGTCCCGTTTTGTTGCACGCCTCCTCAAATTCCTCGTCAAAGGATTCGTTGCAAAAGACAAAATCGTTCGGTATCGCTGTGTGCATTTACTCACCGAGATGGTCGCTCGCCTTGGTGAAATTGAGTACGCCCTTTTGCATCTTACCCGCAACATATAATCATTCTTTTGTTAGCGAGGATGTTTATCAAATGCTTAGAGCAATCCTCGTGGAACGCATACATGACAAGGAAACAAACATTCGTGTACAAGTAGCTGTCGCCCTCTCGAAACTTTGCGGCTCGGAGGACCCCTCGGATGTTGAAGACGATGAACAAACCGCCGTTGATATCCTTCTTGACACCCTCAGCCATGATCCTGCCCCGTGCGCTTCATTTATCTACTTGTCGTTCGGATATCTCTAACAAAACCAAAAATAGTGAAGTCCGACGAGCAGCCCTTCTCAACGTTCCTATTACCCAGCATACCATCCCAGCCATTCTTTCACGTTCCCGTGACACCGACACCGTCATACGTCGACTCATGTTTACTGCCATACTTGAAGAAAAATGCACGACTACGGACGGTTCCATGGGCTCTCTCCATCCACGCGTGCTCACTATCACACAGAGGGAGCTCATTATCCGAAATGGACTCGGGGACCGCGAGCCCGCAGTCCGTGCTGCCACAGGGTCGCTCCTGGGCGCCTGGGTTGATACTGTGAGGGGTCCGGCGAAGGTGGAGGAGGGCGGCGGTGTGATGGACGACGTGTTGGCATTGCTTATGTTATTTGACCTCAGCGAGAACACGGTTGCTGAAGATGCGTTATTGAGCATATTTGCTACACGCGTCGACATATTCGATCAACTTGAATTTAAAGGTGCGTATGTCTTTTTACTGTCGTAGCACCAACTTATCGGGCGGCCATCCTCCATAAGACGCTTTTTGGGAAGTATTGACCCCGGAAAAGGCATATCTGGCCCGTGTATACGTGGAACACTGTATTGCAACCAACGATCAGGCGAAGCTGGAAGGTTCACTCCCTGTTGTCACTCACCTTGCCTTCCGAATTCAAAATGTCTATAATAAATATCTAGAAGATCTAGAAGCCATCTTACAGGAACACGGACTCGACGGTGGCGAGCACTCCAACCGTGAGGTTGACGAACGTTTGGACGATCTCCTTATCGACACTGAATTCGTTATTGGAGAGATGCTCAAGCTTGCAGTAAATCTCGACTACGCAGACGAGATTGGGCGACGAAAGATGTTCCAACTCGTGCGAGATATGATTGGCCAAGATAACTTGCCCGAAGGATTGGTGGCGCGATGTTTGGACGTGCTGCGAGTCCTGTCACCAAGTGAGCGAGATTTGATTCGGGTCGTCGTCGAGGTGGTACATGAGTTGAGGGACGAGCATGAGGGACAGGAAGGCGGGGAGGGAGAGGGAGAACCGGACGGAGGTGGCGATGACGATGCCAGTCCAAGTGTGGACCCAACACACAAGGCGCCGAAACCGCCGAAGGATCTCAGTCCTGAAGAACAAGCACGGGCCGACGGGCTCGACCTTCGTTGCCTGTCCCTATGCATCGGTATGCTGGAGCGTGTAAATGGGGTTCGTCGGTCGCTCTGCATCCAGAATTACTATTGAACTGATGTGTCCAGACCTTTGAAGAGAATTCAACATTGGATGGTTTATTGGGTGAATTGATTGTACCATCAGTTAAACGCAAGGAACTCGTATTCCGTGAAAAAGGTCTCGTTTGCCTTGGATTATGTTGTCTCATCGCACGCGTAAGCCTCTCTGCTGCTACCAACAATTATAGGTGAAGTGAATATCTGTTTCTAGCGGATGGCTCTTGGTTCCTTCGAGCTTTTCCTGAATCAAGTGCAAGCCTCCCCTGAAATCCTCAAGATACGTATACTACAAATTGTATTTGATATATTGATGGTACATGAAGGAGAGTTTCTGGTCAAAGAAGCCGCCGTATGTTTTTTTTTATAATTCGCTCTCACTTGATGGCCTGAACTAATTGATTTTTGGCGGTTAGAGGCAACAGATCCTGGAATTTTTATTGCACATACTCAACGAGGAAGAGTCAGATAAGATTCAGGCGCTGTTGTGTGTCGGGCTCGCAAAACTTACGCTGGCCGGAATGATTTCAGATGAACGGGTATGTATTCCACTCTTTGACCATCTATATTGACTCTAATGATGTATATACATGTAGGTTTTGAAGAGTCTTGTCGTGGCGTACCTCTCGCCCGATACCGCTGAGAATCAAGAATTGAGGCAGTGTTTGGCATACTTCTTCCCCATATATTGTTATTCTTCGAGCGTGAACCAGAAGCGGATGCGTGAGGTATGATCGGCGTGCCCTTTTCCCTGACTTTTAATTGCTGATACTCTTCGTCTTCTTTCCCATTCTACAGATCACCATACCGATATTCGAGCAGCTCGCTGTGGCAACACATGAATTGGATGACGATCAAGAAATGGTGGCACCTGCGCAAATTATAGGCATGTTTGTGGACTGGACGGATCCGCAAAAAGCCATGTGAGTGGCCTATTTCATCGAACGGATGTGCAAAACAGAATGAAAATGTCGCAAACAGTGAGGTGAAGGGTCAGACAATCGATGACAGTGTACATCTTGACTTGGCTGAGGATATTCTCAAAGTGTTGTTCAAGGACGATATGGAAAGTGTGTCGGTGGCCTCTCTTGGGTGCAGTGATGGTGCTAATAATGGTGATGACATAGAGGAAGACAAAAAGGTGCTGTGCCAAGTCTTGGGTAGATTGCACCTTCCGGACACGGTAGACGATGACAAGATTCGAACGTTGAAATTGTTGGTGCAAAACATTTTTACAGTATGTTCTAATCCTCGTTTCCTTTCACGCGTGACTCATCTCGTGATGCAGCGCCGCCCAATTCGAGAGGTTTCTGCACGCAGCGCTCTCACTAAATTCGATGCGGCGATCAGCAAGAAATACGCAGACAAACTTTCTAATTTTAGCGAGGAAGAGTATCGTCAACTCAAACAACTCGAAGACCTGTTCAAGTTTTTGGATGATATCATACCGTTGGACGATGGGGAGGAAGTGGACGTGCCAAAGACCAGGGGGAAGAAACGACGATCGGAAAGCGTGATGACGAACACGACAGTGAGTACTGCAGCAGAGGAAACGAGCATCGGATCTAGGACGACGGAGGCAAGGAAGCCCTCGAAGGGCAAGGGCAAAGAAAGGCAGAGCAAGTGCGTCTCATTATATTTCGTAATTTTCGCCCGGTGCTGAAAGTCTGACACACCAGGCGGCGTAGAGTATCAGGATCAGACGAGGACGACGAGAGACCCGAGGGATTTGTAGAGTCTACACAGACGAGGAAACTTCCGAAGAGGGCTGCGTGAGTATTTCTCAGTAACAATTTGCCATACTTTTTGTAATTGATTGACATGCTAGATCTGTCAAAAAGACGGTACCTTCTCAGAATATTACCGACGGAGAAGAAGAAGAGGAGGAGGATGAACAAGCAACGCCTGGGCCAAGACGACGGGGCAGACATGAGGCGTATGTTTCCCCCGTCTCTCTTGTTCTACTTCACTGATGAGGAGGGCAGTACACCAAAGCCTTTGGCGTCGCGGGGTGGAAACACATCGTTTGATTCGGTCATGGATTCGTCGGACGAAGAGGAAGAGGTGGTTTCGATCGTGGTCAAAGGGGACGAATGATGCATCACTTGCCGAGGACCTGAATCTTCTGATTTATGCGGGGGTTGGATATCGTATCGTGCTTTTGATTTTATTCTCTTTATTGGTATTGTTGAATTCGTGTTGTACCCCAGCGAACGTAAACAAGTGGATTAGAGTCACCGTTGTGCCCATATGTTGCACTTACGCAGGTATCGCGATGCATCACTTGTCCATGGCAGGTTTACCCCCTCACTACTTCAAAGTCTCGTCCAATCCCGCCTCGCCTTCTGACCCATCACGGTTGCACATCGCTTTTCGTTGGCTCTCTGTCGTACCATGCCTCTTAGCCAATATAAAGCACGCGACCACCAAGTATCTAAGTATAAGCAAGCTAGTAAGTGACTCAGTGGAGGCCTTTCCGTCGAGAGCATCATTTAATCTTCTCCTAGACCCTGGGAAGATACCAGCATTGTTATTTCCCCGTCCCGTACGTAAGTTCAATTTTAGATTCATAAATCAGCACCCTTCATGCGGTTTGTGCCACTCAAGGCGCGTTTACAACGTGACTTGCAACCACAGAATCCAACCAGAGTTGCCGCAACGAGAAAAGACCACAAGAGGTGCGTGGTATCGGTTCTCCTTATTATCATAGACCGATCAATTAACTTCCGGTGAAGGCTGCATCTGCAAACCGTCTGAAATGAAACAAGCGATAAGTTGAAAGTTGTCAGTTTTATGTGCGTTACGTTTCGCAGGAATGCATTTTGATTGGCTGACCCTTCAAAATCGTGTCCAAATGGGGCAAGCCTCGGGCTAATCCAAAAGCAGAACGGACAAAAAGCATTCCAGGAGGTACTACCAGATATCCGATCAGTGGGTTGCTTCTGTGCTTCTGTGCACGTGAGACTCAGTCAGACGCCAGAACACGGTATGAAGCGTACCGCGATTTTTATACCATCATCTGTATCAAACATGCGCTCATTAGTCTAAGTTTCCAGCCGTGTTTGTTTCAAATACTGTTCGGGCCGACCCCTAGGACGTCAGGCCTCATGGTTACCACCCTGCTCGACTCCCTACTCCAGTGGTTACGAAGCCCCCTCCCCTTCCCCCCCTCTAGTAATGTGTCCCATTTGGCTTTGGGGTATCATGAAAGTCTTAAAGAGCATCCTCTGGCGTAAAAAGACAGAGGAGAAACAAAGCTCTTTGGTGAGGAATCAAATTTGCCTCGTTTATGTCCTTCACAGCTTACGTGACAAGGAATTACCTGCGCCGACTGGACCTATTGTCGATGCCTTTAGAGAATATATTAACAACGAAATCCCTGCTCGATTTATTGACACTGCAAGACTGCACTTTGTTTCGCGCAACGACGTATTTCAAGTCTTTCGGGACGAGATTGAACAGGTTACCGAGAAACAAATCGACGAACGCATCAGAATCTTTCATGACGATCCCCTGCTTACATACCAACCTCGGCGCGAAAGCATTCTCCGACAAATCATTCAAGAGACGGTGAAATACAACGTCTTGTCCCATCGCTGGGGCAATGAAGCCGACGAACCCACGTATCATGATATCTCTGACCGGAAACAAAACGTTGCCAAGTTTACAAAGCTTGTCAATTTCTGCGAAACGGCAGGACGTACGGGATGCAAGTTAGCCTGGATAGACACCTGTTGCATAGACAGGACGAATGGAGCTGAACTCACGGAGGCCATCCATGGGATGTACAAGTGGTACGCAAACTCGTTCCTGTGTATCGCCTACCTCGGGGAGTCCACGGCGACCGAGAACTGGGACAAAGACTCCTGGTTTTCGCGAGGTTGGACCCTCCAGGAACTCTTGGCCCCTAGACGACTCCGGTTTTATGACAAAGACTGGCTGCCCTTGGTACCTTACAAGCCCAGCGTTGAAGGTTTGGATGATTCCAAAGACTATGACGACAGAAAGGATGACAAGGTCAATACTCGTGTCGAGAAAGTCACTGGTATCTCTAAAATAATTCTCACCAAGAACAACAGCCTGGGAGTCGACGGGCATAGTTTCTGGGAGATCATGACCTGGGCCTCGAAGCGAAAGACGACTCGCATCGAGGATAGGGCGTACTGTCTTGTTGGGCTGTTCGGCGTCAGTCTTCCCATTGCATACGGGGAGGGTGAGCGGGCCTTTTCTCGGCTTTTAGAAGCTCTTATGGCGAAGAACCCAAGTTGGGACATCTTCGCGTGGTGTGGACAGCCTTCCAAGCACCATTTTGCTCTCCCCCCATCCCCCGAATCATACGGAAAGTTCGAGGCCGACCTAGGAGACGATGATAGGGTTGGGGTGCAGGAGTTTAGGTTGACTGCGGTCGACCTGTCGTTGAAGTCGTTGCCTCCCATTCCAATGCAGTTCCACTCATTCGAAGTTCGGGAAGGAAAGGTCCACGTGATTCTGAAGATGTGCAATGACAAAAGCTCTTTGGGATCGTTCGACGACCTTGTCGTGGAGTGCGGATCCACACGTCTCAAAACTATGGGCGCTAAACAACTCTCCGTATGCATCATTAATCATCACGGGAAACTACGTGCGGGTCAAGGAAAGCTGGTAAAGGGAAAGGAGTACATCTGCTTCCTGTTGTACAAGAACGCTGATGGGGGCGACGGAGACATTTGGATGAAGCTCACCACGGACAACTTATTACGGGTATCATACTTGGGGCTTCCTGACACCCCCGCCGATTCGGTTCTACTGCCAGAGGCTCATTCTGATGATAGACAGGTTAAACCTGTTAGATCAGATGCATTTTTTTTTCCGCTCGTAGAAACTATCATAAAGCAGCCTCCCGTTTCTCGGCCATCGTTTTGATTTTTGCTTTCTCGTCTTGTATCACCGTTGCTATATTAAAGAGACAGATGTTTTATATGCATGGCTACTTTCAACTATTCCGGTCTCATCGCCTGTCCAAAGATTTCCTCCGCATGTACGATGAATCTGAGTTCATTGTTCTATATTAGGATACAATCACGCACCAAAGTTGCCTGAACACTAATGACCATGATTCCCAAACCACCCTCTTATCGCCTTGGCTGTCCTGAGGGGAACTCTAAACAAAACCGTGCTGGTCGGTTTGATCGTCCGCTTTGTTGCGCAAGATATATACCGGCGCCATACATCAACTTGTAGAATCTAGACGCACATGCCATCCCTGTGTTGAGCGAGCCCTAGTCGAGAGTCTGCACAGTTATTTACAAGCAGATCGATGAAACCCTGAGCGCAGGGTGAGATACACATGCCAGTGGTCACTTCCTGCTAAGAATATCAGAATTCTGGACCTGTGCACTGCCGAAATCCCAACCTTATCTCGAAAGCTTATATGTAGATGTATAGCCTGGCTTGTATATTGGGGGCGTACATTGGCGTAGTTTCGTGTGCAGCTACCTGGCGTGCTTCAGCGTCCGACCCGCGCAATTCAAACCAGCATCATCCGAGACGGAAAAATGAATCCAACATACCTTGCGGTCTTGTCGGACGAGTATGTAATCGAACTTGGGAACGTCGGAGGGTTGAGACAATGCCGTGTGACCAGTACGAACAGAATTGGGTTGTGGGCGTCGGTTGGTCCACTGCTGGTGTTGTTTATGCATGAGAAGTAAATTATAGGGATCACGGGGGGACAATGCGGGTGCTGGAAAAGGAAGCAACGTGCGTGACAGCGATAAGCCATGGGGGCCGCATTACCGACTCCGCTTCCTGTGTCGCGCCATCACCGCATCTGTCCCGCCCTTCTCCCAAATTAGGCTAGTCCCGACGCCACTTCTTACCCCCGACAATTCGCTCGCTGTCCCACACGACGTTCGCTCTCCCGTCCCTTGCCCTATTGGGTTATATGCTCGGGTCACATGCCCCGACGAGCGGCGGGGTATAAGACCCCCGCCTCATGCACCCATCCGAGTCAACCAGTACTCACTGCACACACCGTCTGACTCCCTCTCAACATGTCTCACTACAAGTCCTGGACCTCCCGTTCGAACTCTCACTCGGTTCCGTCCTACCCGACGACCACGCCTGGAGCCATGCCCGCCGCGCCCCATCTCCATACGGTTTCACTGCCTCACCCCAACTCGGTGCCTTACCATGCATCGTCGAGCTCATGTACGAGTTTACCCTTGTCACTGCTGACTTTTCTCACCTAATCCTCAAGATTACTCGGAGGGGTCCTCCCATATCCTCTCTCTTAACCCCCTCCTATCGTGGACGGGTGTACCCGCGTTGCATTATAATGTAACTAGAGATGTTCGATGCATCCAATTACAACCAGGTTGCTCGCCCGATCTGCTTCGTGCACCAGCTCTGCAGCCAGCCTGCACAACCCTGGTGCTCAGTGTCCCCTCGCTCCCGCTATGGTCCACGATCGAGGTGCGGAATCCGCGCGGCGTGAGCGTATACGACGTGCTTGCTCGCATCCGTGATGTTCTGGACTACAGCGTATCACAGGCGGAGATGGGTACCATGGTCAGTTTGTTTGCATCTGTCTCTGAGTATTTCAGAGCTCGGACGCGTGCTGACCCGCGCGAATTTGCGCAGGGTATCAAGAGGATTGATTTCCTCGGACCAAACGTCTACTTTGCTGGACTTTCGAGATCCATGGACGGGCAGGATCGGTGGGAGGTGCATTTCATACCTAGGGCTTGAAGCCCGCACGCGTCCGGTACCTCACCCTCGCGTTTAGCTGTATCATGATGTTTGATCAGCTTCAGGTTCCGATAATTTGGAACCTGAGTATGTCGCGGCCGCCTTGGCTGTCGATTACATATTTTATAACTCTCATCTATTGCAGTGCGTCATCACGCCTGTTTCTTTTTCGGACTTCACGGACGGTCATCCGCTATTTTTATCTCTCAATCAAATTGTTTTCGTTGACCTCGCAATCTTTCACGCTCTCATCGTGGACTCTGTAGCTGTCGTCATTCGCTGTCGTCAATTGTTGTATCTGCTGTTCTGTTGTGTCAACGCTGTATTGCTATCAGTTTTCTGTACGACTATTTCCTAGTGGGTTTCATGTTTCAGGGTGGTGTAGCTGTTGCATTACAGGAGGTGTATTTCTGGTCGTAATTTGAGCCATGGTTCCTTGCGCGCACTTGCCGACCCCGTAAGCAAGAAGTTAGTTTAATAGTGCCTTCGTCCCCTGCATAGCATGAAAGGCCTGATTCACGGCTTGTGATGAAAGTTTCGAAGAGAAATTCCAAGTAAGGTTGACCCCAGAAGAGGCGGGTGTTCTTATTCCTGGGATGTTTTAACTGCGGTCGAGAGTGGCCTTTTCTCCTCCGTAAGGTGCGGCGAGAACGCGGCCACTTTTTAAACGATGTCGGGAACGATCATGATACGCGGTCGTGGTGCTGTCAGCTGATGTAACGTCATATAACGCCATTGCGACTCGCTCTTGTCGCTAGGGAAGGGCAAGAGTCGGAACATGGTCGCCTTCTACGAGCTCCAGCTGATTCTGCTGGTCTCCTCTTGTTTGGTTTTCGTCCTTCTCGAGCGTTTTGCATCCTCCCAGAAACGAGCGATCACAGAAAAGGACCACTATGCGGATCATCTCGAGGATGGCCCGAGCACTGTTCCTGCGAACGCCCTTGCCAAGTTAACCCAGCAATACTTGCTTGTCTATGCCATCGTCATGGGTGGGTCCATTATGGAACTCGATCCTTCGTATTCTGACGTTTTTCACTCTGTTGGTGAGCAGGTGCGGACTGGCTCCAGGGCCCATACGTTTACTCCCTATACCGCGAACAGTACGGGATGCCCGAAAGGATGGTTGCTTTTTTGTTTGTCACCGGTTTTATGTCTGCAGGCTTGACCGCTCCATTAGTCGGCGTATGGGCAGATCAACAGTGCGTTTACCTCCCTCGTGCAAGTTTTGTGTACTAATCACTTGCCCAGTGGCCGCAAGAAGTTGTGTCTCGTATTCTGTGTCACTTATACCTTCGCATGCGCCTGTATCAACGTGCCCTATCTCCCCATTCTGCTCTTTGGGCGTCTCACGGCCGGGATATCTACATCCATCCTCTATTCCGCCTTTGAGTCATGGTTGGTCTCCTCCGCCAATTCCCTGGCCATTCCATCTTCCGATCTCTCGACCATCTTTGGTCGTGCCACGCTTGTCAACGGATTTGTCGCTACTGGCGCAGGCGTAGTCAGCAATCAACTAGTGTCAACCACCAAATCGTTTGCATCGCCGTTCATTGCGAGTGGAGTGCTACTTGTTCTTGCATATTTCGTGATCAAAGCCCAGTGGATAGAGAACTACGGAGGTGGCGGTGGCAACACGAGGCTACTTAGCGTTGACCCTTTCCAGCTGAGGCGGCTGCGCCAAGCCTGGAAAATCGTGTGCAACGGTGAACATCATTTCCTATAGCCATGTGTGATATCGGTCATACTGACTATCATGTGTATTACTTGTAGATCCCATCTTGATGGTAATCGGCTTGACACAAACGTGCTTTGAAGGCTCCATGTACCTCTTCGTGTTTGTCTGGGTTCCATCTTTGCAAGAATCCTCACCTTCCTTCCCTGACGCGGTCCTTCCCCTCGGATTCATTTTCTCCTCGTTCATGATGTCGATGATGCTAGGCTCGCTCCTCTATACCGCCGTCACTTCGTACGCTCCTCCGGTTTCACCCGGGTCCCGTAACGATTCATCGCTGACCCTCCATGCCAAACTAAGCAGTCTCGTTTGTGCTGGGAGCGCTGTGGCGCTTGCACTCAGCGCACGCTCGAACAGCGAGCGAGTGCGTTTTTGGGCCTTTTGTGCCTTTGAAGCGTGTGTCGGCATGTATTATCCCGTGCAGGGGATGTTGAAAGGGACCCTGATCACGAACGAACATCGCACCACGGTCAGTCTTTTGATACCCAGCATCCTGTTTCTCTGCACTCACTACGTCTCTCTAGCTCTCGGCGCTTTTCCGCGTCCCGCTCAATGTGTTCGTCGTGGTGTCCCTCATGACAGGCGTCTCGTCTGCCCGAAATGCAGTTCTCTCTGCGAGCTCGTTGATGTTGGCGTTTTCAGCGCTCATGACTGCGTTCGTAGTCGTCCCGAAAGTGGATGACATGACCGGTCGGGAGAGTAATCTCCGCCCTGCCTGATGGAATCTGAAAAGTATCCAGTGCGTACTTGTATATTTATGGACCAACCATTGGATTTCGTCCCATGTAGATACATAGCAGCTCGCGTTACCCAACGTGTCCCTCGTTTAATCAATGATATATATTTCGTTTTTTCCAGGCGACACGAAACGAAGGGACATCATTATAAAGGGGGATATATGCAACGGCGACGACGGCACCCTTTTACTGACATGTTCGACAAACATAATTGCTAATTGGACTTTCCAGCCGAACCGGAGCCGGGATATTCGAAATAGCACTTTCGCCTAGTCTTTGGCCTCCGATTCATCCGACAGATACCTGTGGATTTTCATATTTATCTCAAGTTGTCCTGAATCTTTAGCTTGCTCTTGAACGTCTCGCCGTCGATCAGCACAGATGGTTGATGACACCATGCATTACGGACCTGGAGCGGTCGTCGTGCTCAGCATTGATCTACCGATGACCCCGTTAGGCGGCTGCGAAAAGATCCTGGAACTGCACAGAAGCAATCCGGCTCCAACGTCGAGGTTTCATCGCTCAGGCAAGTCGACGGCGCATGTATAACCCACGACTGACGAAAAAATTCGCCTCTTGCGAGGATATGCTGATCAACGCCAGAGTGGGATCCACGAAGGTCAGATTAGAGGAAGGTACGCCCCGTATTCGCCGGGATTCTTCGCGTTTCACGTGCTGATATCGTGTTCGTTTGGGCTGGCAGAATCAAACATTTCGGGCCGTTCATATTCTGATGCCAACGACGGCGCAGACCATGCACACCGATGTCTTCGCTCTATTTTCTTGTGTGCCATCAAAGCGTTTTCCATGACGCCGTGATAACCTTTATAAAAAAAAGGTTCGCTATGGCGGACTTGATACCCTCACGTAAGTCCATTCTCGTCGAAAGGCTGGTCAGCAATGTGAAGCTAATTCTCATTCTTTTCGGTGGTCTGTTTGTTAGGACCTTCTGCCATTTGTATGTTCATGTTCGTGATCCGATTCAAATTAAAAGTTCTTTCCTGCAAAGGTGATCTCTTATGCTACCAACGAATAAATCCGCTTACGCTTGTCCGTAGATGTATGTGTTCTCTCATGATCTGTAGCTTATGAACTGAACCTACTAAAACGATCCCGTTGATATCGCCGTGAGCCGTTTGTCCAATGATTCTGGTGTTTAAGGACGTTGTCGCAGAGCTCTTATATTTGTCAATGAGGAAAGCGAGCTGGAACAGCGTGAAGAGATTGGGATTGGAGATGGGCACCCAGAGGGGATGATGTCGGATTCAGTCTCTTTTCTTTCAAGTTCGAAGGCGGTGTAACCTATGTGCATGCATCACGACATTATTTCTGAACACTTACTTCCCATAACCACGTTACCGAGAATGGCCTGAGTCAAAATTCGTCCCCATTACTGGGATCTCAAATTTAACACATCTAGACTCTAGTGCGCCGTATCCTTTTCTTTCGCCCTTTCCAGAAGAATCAACAAAATGTTACCCTGTTCATTTAGTTAAATGCATGTGGGACATATGGTAAGCTTACTACTCGACATCAACGTTACCATGACGAAAGAAAAAAGAAGAGGCGCTATGAGAATATAAAAGAACGAACAGGAAAAAAGCACAGAAGTGCATCGACGACGGGCCGACGATACACGATCAAATACTCGTTTTTATCAAACGGAGAGGGGATGTCTGTTGAATGATGTGGGATAATGCAAATCACTAATCACATATCGGGCTGCATTGGCATCACTTGGCCACCCTTGGCGGCCGTAGGTGTGAAAGTGTGCCAGCGATCGTTGAAGCGAACATCCAATGGTCGTCCTCCGTACATGTATTGTTGAAATTTGGCTGTCGGGACCAAGTTAAGGACCCGCAACTGCTTTCCCATAAAATGAAAACTCACCAATAGCGGTCTCTGCCTCTGATACCTGGGCAAATTGGACAACACCACATCCCTTGGATCTCGTCCCATCGTACAGAATCTCCGCAAGTTCAACCTGGCCTGTGGTCTCGAACAGCTCTACCAGGTCCTCATTGGCAGTCGACCATGGCAGCTACGATGCAATATCAGATTCCCGCTGACTGTCGAAACAAGTGGACTCACATTGCGAACCATGATTTGCTGACTTGGCTCGGGTTCGACGTAACCATATCCACCACCGAAACCGGCACCATAGCCATCCATACGAAGACCACCGTGGCCGGCAGATTGATCGGGACCCGGATAGTCTGCGTAAATATCTTGACTTGAGAAGTCGCGGCCAGATCCTTGGGAGGCAAATCCACCTCTAAAGCCACCGCGGAAACCGCCACGCAGACCGCCACGTAGGCCACGGCCACCGACACCGCGCAGACCCCCACGAAATGCACCTGGGCCAGAAAGTCCGGCATAGCGGTCCTAAGACGTGTATACGATAAGCAGGTTAAGACAAGAACAAAATATGTTCACCTCGCGAACTTCCAGAGTACGGCCGTACCAATCAAACCCATTAAACATGCCTGTAGATTGTTATGAAGTCAATCACGGCAGAATTAAACGCAGGACGCACTAATGGCTTGTTGTGCATCTTTCTGTGTTTCAAAGACCACCGTGCCGGAACCTTTAGGACGACCATCTGCACCGATGTTGATATCAGCGCGAATGATGTTTCCCGCAGCCCGGAACAAATCTTTTAAGTCCTGCCAACCTGCTTGGTAGGGCAACTGATCACGGTGTAAGCAATCATACAAACCGGATCAAGTCTGACTGACGTTGCCAACATAAAGTTGATTCCCTGGATTTTGATGGGTACCAAAATAATTATGATGAGCAGGGCGTGGGGGCGGCTGTGCGTTGAGTCCTTGCCCAGCCATTGCCATACCAATTTTTCCCGGAACAGGAGTGGCACCAAAACGCGATTCGTTTTCCCGATCCTAAGCCAGAGACATGATAGGCAATTGCCCTTGCAAAACCTGACAACTTACTTCACGGATGAATACGGGTCGACCCAGAAGAGGTGCTTCGGAGAGCTCGCGGATAGCTCTCTGGCAGTCCTCCGGAGATGCAAACTCGACGATGCTGCACTTTGGGTAAGCAAAATACCAACAGCACAGATATAAGAGCGCACCCGCATCCCTTGGAAATTCCCGTCGGGGTAATCAGCACTTCGGCGAAGAGGACCTCCCCAGCTATTTAACCCCAAAAGAAAACTCCCATCAATATCCTCTCAAACATTCCAACCATCCAACAACGGTGAAACCAAGAAAAAACGGCAAAATGCCACCACCAGCACAATTACACCTCCACTCTCCCTCATCAGCTCAGACTCGCACAAAAGCAACCCCCTGCCTTTTTCCAAAAACGAGCGAGCCTCAGCAGAACGGATTTGCGTGCGCGGTAACCAAGGTCATTCCCCCCCTTTCCTCGCAAAGAAAAAATATCTAATCTAAGATTCCCCCACCCACCTCCCCTCATGAATTCCATAAGATCGCGGTACTTGACGTCGTAGCTGAGATTGCCAACGTAAACCCGATTTTCTCTCTTGCTGATCTTCGCAAATTCGACTGCTTCTTCGTGGTCAGCATTCATGGGCCCACCGAGAGAACGAGCGAAGGGATCAGCAGGCTTGCGATCACGGCTGCGCGAACGAGTCCGCGATGGACTTCGAGAGCGGGTGCGAGACCTCGAGCGACGGGAGTGCCTACGCTCGCGAGGCGAAGTGGAACGCCTGCGAGGAGACCTAGAGCGACTCCGAGAACGAGAGCGCTTGCGACGCTACAATAAGGAAGACAACATGAATGCTGCGGTTTCGTTCGTTGAGAAACGTAAAAACTAACCTCACCGTTGCGCCTTTCCTCAGGTTCCCAGTGGTCAGAACGCCTATTTCGACCTAATGGAAACAGTAAATGAAAATTTAACAGAAGAGACAGGGGGAAAAAACACACCCGAGTCCCTTGCACGATCCCTGTCTCTCTCGCGGTCCCTATCACGATCCCTGCGATCACGGTCACGGTCGCGGTCGCGGTCACGTTCTCTCTCCCGATCTCTGTCGCGGTCGTAGTCACGGTCTTCTTTGGCCTTCATATCGACATCCATTGAATAAACAGAGAAAGAGAAAAAACTTGGGGCAAAAGTAAGCGGAAAGGCCGTGTAGGGAACGTTGAAACTCCGATTCAACATTTCTCCCCTGGTCAGGTGACTAGGGCCATTTATGGAAACGTAGTTACTATCTTACTAATATACTACGATTTAGGAACTTGAGCTCAGTGAAGTTCAAACTTGTTTCAACACACAACAAATGAAGGAGTCCTGCATTACTAAGTTAAAGATAATCGCAGCGACCATTTGCGCTTGTTCACTTTTCCCATTTAAGCGAGAAAGCCTTGCGTTTCATATTGCTCGTAAGCTTCATTTTTCTACCCACGTCCATACGGGCCTGTACGTTGTGACCAGCGTTTCCGCTATCAATTATATGCTTCTGCACGTGCGTAGAACCCCTGCAATGAGCTGAAGGTGGCCGGATGACGTTCCTTTCTTTGTGGAGGCGGCGCGTGATTATCAGACTTCCCGGGCCGCGACACTGGGAGTTCTTGATATCATATTTGTGCGCTAGTTTATTATGTGGTATGCATTATACTCAGTACGAGTGTCGGTTAGCCTACCAATAGGCCAGCTTGATCAGGGATCCTTAGAATCTTAGAATATATTCTCAAGAAATAGAGGATTCAGGTCAAATCGACAAAATTCAACGGCAACGACCAAGGCAACCTGGCCCGGTCCATCCTCCGGCAGGTAGCAATACAAAGGAAGACGCCGTGACAGAGAAAGAGCAGAAAAAGCAAAGAAAAAGAAAAACGACTTTCGTCTAATTCTAATACCGATAAATTTATTCCCTGCGAGTCCATCCCACGCTCACATATAACTCTTTCCTTCTCCATCCCCACTCGCACCCGGAGGGACTGGTACCACCTCTTGACTTGTCTCCCCAACCAGATACAACATATGATCGACGACCTCTTGCGGCGTTGTCACATGCCAGCTTGCCAAGGTTCGTTTCGTACTCGGGCCCACTGATGTTGTAAAGATGGCATCGGATGCAATGGCCAGCTCAACGTCCGGCTGCGGTGTACCGTTATTTACGAGGGTGACCGACAGGGGGGCCTCCAACACAACCCTGCCAGTTGGGTTGGGCGGGAAAACGTGCAAGGCTCGGAACATGTCTTCGTCGGTCTAGACCCGGTAAAATAGGAAATGTAAGCTGGAGGATCACGGCGTGCATAGGTAGATTCCATCACCTTGTCATCACCGGCACAAAAGATAAACTCGGCATCAGGATTCATATATAGAATCCGCTTGACGATCTCACCCTATTTTTGGAGCACGGGGGAAAACCGAACAACTCTGAGTTGCCAAGTCAGGGCGAACAAAGAAAGAACTGACCTTGTTTACGGCCAATGGACGGACTTCAAGATTCTTTTTCCCAACGAGCACCTCGATGGGACGTTTATGCGCCAGGTTGTGCTCTAACAGGTCTTGGCATTGTCTGCACTGGAACAACCTACACTTCACCCGTCAGCGATCTTTTCGTCATAAAAGTAAAAACTGGCGAAGACCGCAACGAGAACAAAAAAGCACAACTCACCCCCATTCGGGGTCACTCGCCCGATAATGCCACGTAATCGAACTCTTCTTGATCTCGATGTGACTCCCGGTCGTCCTCTCCGTATAATACTTGAAGATCTCGGCCACCTCGTCCATCCATCCCATATCCAATTGCGCGGTGAAGTTGACCCAGGCCTCCTCTTCGTCCTTTGTCGAGTTACTAGCGGCCCTCCCGTCCCCATTGGAGGGTTCGCGAATGAATCCGCCGTGTTCGGCGCTCATGCCGAGATGCTTGATGTGTCCAAGATGTTGCTCCAGGAACGCTTGGTCACGGCCAGATACAATGTAGACAACGTTGAGAGGATCAGCGGATAGCTTCGTGAGCGCGTTCAGCGCATCAAAGGAAGGAGTCGCCATTGACGGTGTCTTGACGATAGGCGTAAGAGTGCCCTAGACATGAAATATCGTCGTATCAACACATCCTGCGACCCAAAGCGAAATCCGATGAGAGATACGTACGTCATAGTCAAATAAAAACAAGCGCTTGCGTGCATTTTCGTACTTGTCCTTCGAAAGCTCTTTCGGAAGGTAAGGCGTCCCACGAGCCTTCGTCTGTCCGTTGATCTGCGAGAGGAGCATCTTGACGAGCAAAGCCGCCCACGTGTGCGAGGTATGTGTGGACACTACTTTGTGAAGTGCGGCGTGCCGGACCGCTTTGGAGGTATAGGACATGAGAAGACCCGTATTCATCGCCGCGGCAACATCCTATGCGAATGGACGTGTTGCTGATGAGCGATACAGTATTCGTAAGAGAATACATACCCCAAGGTCCCACGGATTGACTTGCAACGCCTGGCTCATGTGTTGGCTGATGCCCATGAACTCGCTCAAGACGAGCGGCGATCGTTTGGTGCGTTCTTGCGCGATAACAAATTCCATCGAGGTCGTGTTCATGCCATCACGCAGGGGTGTGATCACACCCAAATCGGCTGCAGAAAGAAGGGCATAGAATTCGTCCTTTTTGAGTGTTTGGTGGCTATAAGAAGCAGACAGGAATCAGCACGACATTTGATAACAAACATGATAAGATAGACGAAAAGAAAACGAAAGATGCCTAGTTCTGGAACGAGAAAAGAAGGACGTACTAATGATGGATAGGTATAAAATCCAGACTTCCGTATTCTCCATTGATATGTGCAACCAACTCCGATACTTGGCGTTCCAATTTGGGAGAATCCGTGAGCGCAGGCGACGTCACCTGAATTAGCACAACTTGACCCTGCCATTCAGGGTAATCGTGCAGGAGTTTCTCGAATGCACGGAGCTATAGCACATATGCACCGTCAATACATTGGATGAAAATGCAGAGGGAAAATTCATTCCAGCTAACTTTTTGCAAAACTCCCTTCACGGCGTCAAGTTTGTCTCTTCCTACGACAATTTTCTTGTTCGCATACAACGCTCGGAGGGAATCTAGCTTCGGCTGAACGCCAGGCCGTAAGGTGTCCCTTGCGACACGCTCGGCATCGATACCGACAGGACAATGAGAGACTGCAACAGTATGACCCTGTACATCAATGCCGACAAACTTATTTTCGGAATTGCTGGACGCTTTGCCTCGATCAAGGTTGGGGGTAAGTATCTGCGAGCCGGTACTAAAACTGGAGGAAGTGTTCATTGAAGTAGGCGATTGGACAGTACGGGTAGTCGTTTCGTGTCCGCAGACGCGGACACATGTGGATGTGAAGTGACGGGAATAGGAGTAAGTCTGGAAACAAACGAGGTTGGCGCCGAGCATTCCTTCAAGAATCTCCTTGCGGCCTGCTCCATGCATGAGGTCTACAACAAGGGTAAAGAAGTACGCGACAAGCTTACGTGGTAGGCACCTGAATACCTCTGAGCTTGGAAATGGCGTGTGGACGAAGAGTCCAATGATTCTGTGGAGGCAACACCATCAGGACACACTTACGAACGATAAGGGTATGGGTTTACACGTCAGATCCCTTCTCGCCTACTTTACTTCGCAAGAGCTTTGGTACAAGGAGGAGATGGTAGTCGTGCACCCAAACAAGGTCACCTGGCTTCAGAATAGATGCAACCCGTTCGGCAAATGCATGATTTGCCTATGTATTGCAATGAATATTCAAGTCATTCACGATGGATTTAGCATACCTTTTCGTAATGTGGCCAATGCGCATCCGCGGATGCATATTCCGTCGCGACGTCCTGCCAGAGCAGATAGTGGAAGAGTGGCCAAAGTACTTCAAAGTAGAGATGTCAGTGGGAGAAGGAAGCAACGAGCACGAGCACGAGGGAATGACGTCAAACTTTATCTACGTGATAAGGCAAGTATACATGCAGTTCACGTCAAGACAGAAACCAGAAAGAAGCAAAGAGACGAACAGTTGGCCAACCGCCAATCAGCCGGATTCCCATGGCGGACAAACGCCCACCAATCGCCACCATGGAAAAAATGACACGTAAAGCACATACAAGGAAACTGCGCGCCAAAAGAATGGTACATCCCGATAAGATTAAGAAGCGAAAGAGAAGAGACGAGCATGTAAAGCGAACGAACGAAGTACTCACTCGTCTTACAGTACCCATCATAATGTCCGTGTGCAACCTTATCTTCAAGCCAAACAGGCACATACTCGAGCTTTCTCTTGTTCCCCTCGATCCCCTGGCCCTGGCCGTCTTCGTCATATCCGACGAGTTCCAACTCCAATGCCTCCCTATCAGCCTGACTGACAAGGTGGCTCTCAACGCGCTGCAATGTGCTTCCGCCGCTCTCCCCGGCGGATGCGGCGCCCTCGGAGGGCAGTGAGAGGATGTCGCCTGTCCAGCCCACGATAAGCTGGTCATGCGTGGCAGAGAGGGACCGAATGCCCGAAATCATAGCCGCATGGCCATATCTGTGAGTGAGCTTCCAGCGCTTGGAGGGGACAGATTGCTCTACGAGGGTAGGGTCATCGGGTGGGCTAGCAGGGACGTCGCCATAGAGCGTCGGCGGGGACGGGGGTGGGCTAAGAACACCCGCAGCGGCCGGGGACGTGTGGGAGATGAGGGTGGGGACAACGGGGAGGTAGTGACAAAGGTGAACGATTCTTCCCGAGAGATCTACGCCGTTCGCTCTGTGGGCGTCTTCGATTGCGCGTACTTGTTCGCGGACGGCATCGAGGGAGATGTCGTCGCCGGCGCGCGTGTATGGTTCGTGAAAGGAGTCCATGGGTGATGGGACGGTGCAAGAGAGGGGAAGGAGGAACGAGAGCTTATATGTGCAAGGGAAATTAGATTATCTGTAAAACCGAGAATGGATTTGGGATGACGACGGATGATTTCAGGGTGGTGTGCTGAATTAGGACACGTCCGCGAAGATGTCTACCGCACTCACGGAAGCGTGTTCAGAATATAACTCAAGTGCGTTGTCGAGTTAGAGTTGCCCAAGCGCTGTCTTCGTCGCCGTCGCCGCTGTTGTCCACGTTGGTACAATCTACCACCGTCAACCATCCGGGTCCCCGTGCGGCAATGTCCGGGCCGTTTGACCGACCTTCCAATCCTGCACACCAACGTCCCTTTACGGCCATAACACACCAAAACCAGTCCTCCGACTTTACGCGTTTATCGGTTAGTCTTCACGAACGTGCAGATCCTTCCGAAGGACGTGCTTTCCCGTGTACTTTCGGCCACACCTTTCCGAAAACTTCCTGCTGATCGCTCAGAGTCAGTCTCTCAACGCCGCCGACCTGCATCCACTCGACATTGCCTTCCGATCGACGCGTGAGGTATTTTTAGTCAATGGTTCTGCATCGAGACCAAGTTATGGACGCGGAAGGCTCGCTTCTATCTCGCACTGCCCCCGCGCGCCTGGAGTGTGGTTTGTCACCGAGTTGGAGACAGCCAGCTAAGTAACTTATGACCTTGTCTGATCGTTTAACAAGCAGTACTGGGCCTAATGACATACAGTGGCCCAGGGTATGGCGCGTGGTCGATGTCGCGGTTGCAGTGGAGCACTGCCAAATATCCATATATATCGATGTCTTGACTCCCACCTCGAGGCTCGTCCGAACACTCGACAACCCGCAACGTTTCCTCCTACCTGCTTATCAATCCCAGCTTTCAAAGCAGTGCTCCGTCCTCACGAGCTTCGCTTTCCTTTGAACCCGATCATCCTTCTGTCCAGTCCCGTAAACGTCTTTAACAGCTCTTGGTATGCATTTTAAACTACCCGCATTCTTTCGTAAAGACTCGAAAGCATCTCTCATCACCGACCTCTTGAAAAGCATCGCACGCGAAGATGCCCTCAGCGACAAGGTCAGTCTAACCTCCTCGTTATTCCCACGCGCTCATCACGATTACAACCAACACGCGTCCCAACCAACAGGACATTTTCAACGTCGTCATAATCGGCCAGACAGGCGTCGGCGTTAGCTCCCTTATCAATACGATCACAGGCGTATCCAGAGCGCCGGTGTCCACCGACGTCAGCCCTTGCACCAAGGCCTTCACAGCCTATTCTTTCACACTCAACGGTCGTTCCTTCCGCCTCATCGACTCACCCGGTTTTGGGTCCTTCAAGTGTCCTACCTCTGCTATCACCAAGGCTCTCCGCGAGCTCGACGCGCAGTGCGGGATCGACCTTGTCGTCAACTGCCTGCGTGGTACGCGTGGCGACGCGAATGCAGGTTACCAAAACTACACCGCAATCCGATCCGCGGTCTCGGACGATGTACCCATCGTCGCAGCGATCACGTGTCTCGAGCGATATGGCGAGACGATGGGCCATTGGTGGTCGACGAATGAAGCCGATCTGAAGGCGCGGCGGATGGTGTTTGCAGACCACGCTTGCGTCACGACGTTAGATGCCTCGACGACTTCCGACGCCATGTTTAAAGATAGACTTTCCGAGTCGGAAAATGCGGCAAAACGGCTCATCATGAGGAATTGCTGGGCCGAGAAGAGAGGGGTTGGCAGGTGGAGTCGCCGAGGAGGTATGTTCCTTGGAAATTAACTGGACATTTGGACATGTGGGTGTATGTTATTTCGCTCGGCACTGGTGAGTGGCTAATTCCCATGCAGAATGCGGATAACATCCTCCAACAGTGGGACTATACGATAGACCTGAAAGGAAGGTCGTTTACTGGACGGACTTATGGTTGTATGTAGGATAAATAGAAGGCCATTATGTGGTACCGGCGCAACTGGGGCATACGAACATCATGATCTGTAGCGAGGCTGCAGCACGTGTTCAAACCAGATGTTGCTGTTATTGTGATTTCGTCGCAAAAGAAGGGGTCGCACCCCAAAGTTGAGAGAGAGTTAACTATCGCAGCCACGTTCGTCACTGCATCATTCGTGTAAAATGCATCTTCTTGTCTACTTTACAGACGATTGGTCTCCATTGAGTTTGGGAGGAAAGATGACAAACATGAGGAGGCCCTGCATCCGACCACGCGGGGAGCTCTGTGACGCCGAGAGAGTGGCGATAGCCACCTGGAGTCTCTTTCACGTCAATTTCTAGTCATAATACGAACCCAACGAGCAGGAAAAAGAAACGAAAATGTGCCGAGGCTGTGTGCAGTGTCGGTCTTCTGATAGGACCAAAACGGGGTAGAAGTGGGGTGAAATCAAAAAGCGAACTCAGGTCGAGGAGCTCACCGCAAAACACGCACCCCGTGCGGGCGTGCTGCACGCATTCCATGAGGCGTCCTTCGTCTCGTTAGATATGGCCCCTTAAAAAAGAGCCCGTCCTTCTCAGACACCCAGAAACGTGTGTTTCCCCTCGCCTCTATTATGGCGTCGAACAAATTCTTTGCACCTACCAAACTCTTCAGCGAAACACCCGTATTCAATCGACTGCGCGGGCTGAAACCATTCGAGACCAAGCCACAAGTAATGCCCATGCCAGTGGATAACGTGAGCCGTTTCAATCA
Source organism: Austroboletus eburneus (assembly GCA_038090175.1). Classification (NCBI taxonomy): domain Eukaryota; kingdom Fungi; phylum Basidiomycota; class Agaricomycetes; order Boletales; family Boletaceae; genus Austroboletus; species Austroboletus eburneus. The sequence continues at coordinate 4,755 of JBBPMF010000288.1, read as the reverse complement.
TCTTCAAGTTCGCGTATGGATCTTCATTCTTCCTTCAAAAAAGGGGGACCGGGTGCACGTCGTTGTCGTCTTTGGACGCACTGGCATGGGCATCAGCTCTCTCGTGAATTTAGTCTTGGGCCGCGAAGACGCACCGTTCAGCACCGACATGCACCCGTGCACGCTGACACCGGCCGCATACAGGGTGGACATCAACGGGCATGCATTTGACATCTATGACCTTCCTGGATTCGATAACGACTACGTATCCCCCGAAAAGATCATCGGCGAGCTCTATACCGAACGTGGCATCGACCTCCTCGTATACTGCCTTAGACCGAAGGAAGGCATCGCCCGCAAGATTTTCAACGGCGTTCGTTCTGCAGTGCCGGAAAGAGTGCCCATGGTCGGCGTCGTAACTGCGCTTGAGAAACACGGCGGATCGATGGAGGACTGGTGGTCGGGGTCGCGCAAGAATGGAGATATGCTGGCGTCGAGGGGCTTGAAGTTCGTCGACCACGCGTGCGTGACGACGCTGTCCCGGGAAGACGTCTCGTACAACATGGACTTGTACGAACGGCGGTATCAGTCGACGCAGGCCGTCAGGAACTTGATTTGGAGAAACTGCAATGGAACGAAGCGGGTCACGTACGTGAAAAGCGCGGGTTACCTCCCTGACCTACCGTACGCTTTTTGAATCACATACTACTGAGGCTGAGTTCTTTCCCGTATGTGTGCGCAGATTTTGTTCGTCATATTTTTCTTTATTTTGTTGTACGACTACGACTACGACCGACGCTCGTCGATGGGCAGCGCCTTTGCCTTTTCACGTTCGTCTTGGCCTTGAGGATGGCAAAGATGTTCCACGCTAGCTATATGTTCACGATCAGTATACCCAGGCCCGCGAACTTTTGCTTATGACTTGTATTTCACTTACGCTCGTTTCCGCAGTCCTCGTTCGTTAAGCTAGTCGTTCGTTTGATATATGTATATCGGCGAGACCTACAGTAACTGGTGGGTGTACTATACTTTTCACAAAGACGACAAATGAACTAACCGGGTGCAGCTTTGTACAATGAAATTTCCGATATCCTTGTTGAGTTTCGCGATAAGGAAACAGTTCTTGGACTGGCAGCTCGGAGCGACGATGGGAACGCTGGTCAGGTGATGAGGTAACGGGGCTTCAATATCATGCCGGCCCACAACTTTATTTACACCGGTGATGTATGTCAGAAACAGAAGTTGCTGCAATCAACTCACAGATAAGGAAGCTTGTTATTTCTCAAAACATGACAGACGGATCCGTAAAGCACACAATCCAGCCCCTCCATGAATCAAATCAACGAGGACACACCTTGCTGCATTTTGAATCCGAGGATAGCGTCAATATCAGTGATGCAAAGAATGGGTGATTACATAAACTAAGGTACATCGCACAGAATACATAAAGCTTGTCAATGGACTTTGATTATCGCTAAAGCTGCCATTAAGAGGTCAGCATTTGATCCGTCTTTGGCCAATACCTTCACATCATCCATCCTCCTCTCTATGTCCATCACGTATTCTGCAGCCCCAGACAACCACGCTACTTCACAACAGAGTGCGTGCAAAGCCAGATATTCTTGGTTGGGAAGAGGAACGTCAGTTGGTGTGCTAAAGGTCACAAATTCAGGAAGTCGTGAATCATACAGTTCCTTGGCACTGCACACGCGATATGTGTT